>JAGKQL010001101.1:57121-123623 GCA_018398635.1 Cyprinodon brontotheroides
TAGGATATGAACTGAAGGCTCCAAGTCCAAAGACCAACTCAGGAAAATATTTATTAGAATAGAAGATATAACCTTTGTTTTCCAACTGATCCTATCAAATTCTTCCCAGAAAATCAACTGAACTATTTTAAAGCCATCCTGTAGAATAACTGACCTGATGAAGTTTAGAAAGAGATCTATAACCTTCTACCAGTGCTGACCCAGTTCTCCCCTGAACTAGAACTTGGTTTACGAACTCGAGTTCAAGCAGGTTCAGATCAACTGATTCTGTTCATAGTTCTCTACCTAAATATTCTGAACTTCGGTTTACAGCTCCCTACTGGAACTAGTTCTCCTTTTAATTTCTCCATGTGCTGAAATAAAGTCCAAACATAAACAGGTAATCATCGCTTCAGTATCAGTGTCTGGATGATCCCTTTCAGCCCCAGTGGTTCCCAGTCCTGGGTCTCATTTAGAAAAACATTGGTAGGATCCAGACTAAAATTTGCGGGACAACAAGCATAAAATGGGCAGGACAAAAAATCCTGATTTCTAAAACTCTGTGAACAAAACCAAGCAGTTTTCCTTTCTAGATCCAGCTGCAGCTCAAAAGTTTGTGTCCAAGGCTCCACCTCATGTTTAAGGCCTCTTCAGAAGCCTCCATCCAAGCAGAAATAGTCCATCAATGCACAGCATAAGATGTCATTGTGACTTTAAATGAGCCAGCTGATCAATGTTACTTCATGGTTCTCCTGGGCTGCATCTTCATCCACAAACCAAGAAGAAATCCTCTGAGGATCATGAGAGCTTTAAGGTTGGAGCCTTCAGTTCATGTCCTGACATAGAAAGCAAAGCTGAAGACGGCAGAGTCAGATTTAAAGGCCTAAATGACTGATGGAGTTTCTCACAGAGCAGAACTGGGTCTCTGCTGCCTGATGGTAGCGACAGCACAACCTAAGAGCCTAAGGAGATATGCTGCTGCTCTTTCTCTAGGAAATTTACTAAAGTAGACCCCCAAAAAACAGGCCATTCATTAGTTTACCTTAAACAGAACAACGTTAAATGACGTCAAGATGAGCTTTGTTCACTTCATGTTCCTCAATTCAAAAACTGCATAGTTAAATTCAAAGTTCTCAGAAAAGTGAGTTCAGCTCAGAAATACATCCACAGATTAAACTAATTTACACATTAAGGTTTTTGATCTTTTTGACCAGATGCCATAAAAAAAGGGAGAAATTCTCTGGAGAATCTCCAGATGGGCAGAGACACTAAAGCCTAACAATGCCTCCACCTTCCAGTCCAGCAGAGATGGCAAAAGTACTCACTTTCCATACTTGAGTAAAAGTACAGATACTTGTGTTAAAAAATACTCTGGTAAAAGTGGAAGTACTGATTAAACTTCTTTACTCAAGTAAAAGTAACAAAGTACAGGCTTGTAAATTTACTTAAAGTATAAAAGTAAAAGTAGAAACCACTTTTTTCATGCCGTTGCCTACATTTTAAATGGATGTCTGCCAATAGGACTAGATCTCCGTTGTGTTCATTTTCAATCATCTTGTCGTCCATGCTACTATGCTAACGCCCCCGCCACCAAGCTGCAATGATTTGCCATGAATGAATACCGCCGAATCTGTCGATTCATCTTGTAGTGGTGCGTCAAATGCAACGTAGATTCCCATCCAATTAGATTGAATTTGGTATTGATGACGTGAAAAATAATAACGGTAACTCCATTGAAATGATTCAAAACTAAAGTAACGAGACAATTTTTTAAAATGTAAGGAGTAGAAAGTACAGATATTTGTGTAAAAATGTAAGGAGTAGAAGTAAAAAGTCGCCATAAAAATAAGTAGTAAAGTAAAGTAAAAATATCAGAAAAATCTACTTGAGTACAGTAACGAAGTATTTGTACTTTGTTACTTCCCATCTCTGCAGTCCAGATCCATCCAGCCTCTCTGGATCTGCTACTGAGAGATGCAGCAGCAGCACCGGGAGCTCAGAGCCTGCGTACAGAGGAGGAGAACAGGAGAACCAAGTGTCCTCTCCAGGACTGAAGTCTTAGAGAGGGTTCTGGGATTCTTCCTGCATTCCACACTGTACTTGTGTTGAGCTCAACATGCTAAATAATGTTGATGGTGTGTGTGGGAATTGGGAATTTCCTGCATTATCAGCTCTAAATTCACTGGATTCTTGGAAGTTATGGATAATGCGCAGCCCCACACTGAAATTCAACTTCGATTGTTTCATGTTTCCTGTGTATTATTGAATAAATCCTGAGAGTAAGTTTGAAAAGAAATAAAAATTTAACTGGATCAAAGCGGTGAAGAAATCAGACTGTAGCCTGAAGATCCTAAGTGTGGATCAGTAGAATATCAGCCATATGTCTGCAGTTTAGAGTCAACACAACTTTTACCATCAGAAATATCAGCACACCAAACTAAAACATGGTGACTTTGACCTACGTGTGTGCAGTTTTGCAGAGGGGGCTGGGAGAAAACCACAGAGCTGCTTCACTCCAACATCTTTCAGGGTTGTTTTGCTCAGGTCTAGTTCTGTCAGATGGGAGGGGGTTGGACTTCAGAGCAGAGACCAAGAGAAACTGTAGCTGATCTCTGACAATCTGCAGCTCCTTAATCTGAATAAAGAATAAAAGACGTGTTGACGCAACTGGAGAGACAGGTTAAAACTAAAGTTATTAATAAAAATAATTAATAAAAAGATAGAAAAATAATATGAAAAAATGATTAAATTAATGTTTAATACAATCGTGTTTCCAAAAAGGGACCCTGGATCTTCTCCCTGACTTCAATCAAACACTCAGAGGGCAGCTCATGTTCTGTCTCCAAATGAATGTTGGTGGCCTGTTTAATGATGACCCATCCAAACAGATCTGGTACCTTAGATGGGATCAGGATCTCCATGATCCAGTTGGCTGTCTTCACCAAACTGGGAATCTGACAGATTCCCAGTTTTAAGATCCTTGGTGACAAAAAACACGTATTGCTAGAAGATTTCAGTCAGACCTTCTGTGGTTCTGCTGGGATACAAATGGACTTTAACAACTAAACCAGTGGTATGTCCTGGCCTTCATTCCCGGATCCAGCACAAGATCTTTTTTCTTTCACTTGGATATATTAAATTATTAACTGAGCCATGCTACAATATTAAATTATATGAAGTTTTTTTATTTCCCATCTCTGATGAACACAGACACAGCGCTATGACCAATGAAAGAGGAGCTTGTGTGGAAGAGGCATGCATCCATTTATTGGCTCTCAGTGCTGATACTTGTCATTTCAAAAGAACAGGAGTTTGGAACCGTGTTTTCAACAAGTACATTCTTGATGAGAACATAGAAAAGTTTGGACTCTGGCAGAACGGGAGCAGGGAGAACAAATATGGGTCACTTGGAACAGAAAGGTACTTGTCACCACAAACTGGATTACACTGGACCTGCATTTCACCTCCTTTTATTAGATGATAGATAATAATAAATCATAATTTTTTTATTTAGTGGGGTAATAATTATTAACACAGTCAGATAAACACAAATAGCAAATTCCTACCTTTACTGAGGTTATTGAATGCACCACATGTGCAGCACTTGGTACAGGGCAGACATCAGTTTAATGAGCTGTGAGTTCATAGGCGTAACTTTTTTAAGGACTGGTGTGAACTTGTCCCCACCTATAATTTACTCTCTTGTTTCCGTTTCTGCTTCTTTAGTTATCCAACAGAAACTCAGGACAGGCACAGCTTTCTATGTTCAGAGCGTTTTCAGTCAACCTTTTTTTTCTCTCTCCTGCTGCTCCCTGGTCCTGCCTGCAGGTGTAACATTACACCATATAACACCACTAAATCTGTCCAGAGCCATGCAGGTCAGACTCCTATATGATTGGGGGTGGCTTATCACTGCCTACGTTTTAGTGATCGGAGCAGAGCAGAGACACTGTAGCAGTAAATTTAAACTGGCAGCTACTTCAAGTTTTTTTTTTTTATTTAAGAGTTACGAGACAGTTTGGATAAAAATAAAATGAAGAAATAAAAATGGAGATTCCACCGAAAAAGCCTTTAGAGAAGCGCAACAACAAAAATCAAAAGCAGAAGAGAATTTATGCTTCCTAGGTCAGTATTATAAGGCAATTAGTTTGACGCAGCATAATGTTAAAATGTTGTGTTCCTCTTAATTAGTTAAAAAAGGTATTCAGCTCACCTCCTCAGAGGATAATGACAGTCACAGGTAAAAAAAGTAACTAATATTTATGGTTTTCTTATTAACAGAAATTTACCAGATTGCGAAAGTTCTAGAGATCCCAAATTGCCAAGATTTTAAAGTCAAGCAGAGGTTGAGTAAACAGAGTTTTGAGTGAGGGAGAGGAATGAGCAGCTGAGATCTCCCGAGAGCTGTGCATAAGTAAAATGGCGACATACATGTAATTCAAAACAAATCCATTCAGGTAAGTACAAGCCAATAATTGTAAATTTAAAAAAAGTCAGGTTTAAACTTTAATTATTGTCCCTTATTTTCCGAGCTTGGAGAGCTACCTGGACGAGTGTTTTGTCAACATCATAATCGGGAAGCCGAGGAATCCCGCTTCCTCAGTGACGCCTTCTACTAAACGTTGTAGATCTACTTCAACCAGTGCTGCTTCTACTTCTACTTTGTCTCCAGACAGGAGCTACAGCAACACCCTGGAATACATAAACAAAAAGCTAACCAGCCAGGACACCCGCCTGCCTTGGCAGAATACAGCCAAGTGCAGCTAGCTTCTGTTACCGCCGTGAATGAAGTGCTGAAGGGGGAAGAGACTAAACTCATCGAGGGGATGATCCAGCTATCTGGCGACAATAGAAAGATAAAAGAATCCCTTCTGGACATTCAGTCGTGTAGCAGGAGAGACGATTTCCTCTTTGCAGGAACGGCAGAGCAACAGGAGGAGCATCCTAACGTGATAATCCGTGAGTTCCTCCAGCAGAAGCTAAAAATCCCGGTGGACCAGGTAAAAAAACATCACCTTCCATTGCGTTCACCGGCTCGGAGGTAAGAAGCCTGATAAAACCCATCCTAGACCAATCGTAGCTACATTTGAGCATTACAAACAAAAAGAGCAGGTCAGGAGTCAGGGCAGAGAGTGAGAGGAACAGATTTCAGTGTTAATGTCTAGTTTCCAAAGTAAATTGGAAACTCAATTGTAGGAGGGTGTTATTCCCAATCAGGATGAAATGCTTTGCTGAAGGCGTCGGAGCTACAATAACACTTGACAAACTATGTATTAACCGTCAGTTGTTCGTTATCAGAAGATCACTCCTTGGCTTTATTAGATGCACAAAAGGTGGATTTAAAGCATGTGACACTTGATAAGTGTATAGAACGGATCACTGTGATAAATGAAATATATGCACAGCTCTAGAGCATGTTTGAACGATATGGCTGTTAGTCATCGCTGGGTACAGGAAGCATGGGCTGGGGTTCTTTTTCTTTCACATTTTCTTACTCTTTACACTTTCTTAATTCTCTGTCTTCCTTTATCTTATTTGCCTGCTTCTTCCCTGTGGTCCACACAATCACAAGCACAAGGTTTGATGCTACCTGGGTCTAGGTATAACTATTTATTTAGAGGCATGTACTTATCTTCTCACTCACACCTATGGTGAATGTAAGGTTTGTGACATGGAATGCGCATGGAGCTGCCACTAGAGAGAAAACGTTTAAGATTTTTAACCAGCTTAAAAGATTAAAGGCAGATGATGTCTTATTGCAAGAAACCCATAAATCAGCTACAACCGTAAGGGATCTTAACTCCCCTGAGTTCCTGATGTGTTTGCAGTCTGCTATAACTCTAGACAGAGAGGAGTAGCAATTTTAATCTACAAAAACCTCAGTTTTACAATAGGCAGATTCTTCCTCGCACTGTGAAAGCACGCGGATAATTTTCTAATTATTAGGGGTGACCTCAACTTTGGTCTAAATGGAGAAATAGACAGGTTGAATACAACAAGGACTCAGTGCAGTTGGCAATCATTAAATGTAGTCAAACAATACATGAACAATTTTGTCTTTGCGATGTATGGCGATCTCTTCATCCTAACAGTGGGGAATACACTTTCTTTTCTAATGTCCATCATTCCTACTCTCGTTTGGACTATGTCTTAATCAGCAGCTCGCTGCTGTCTGACTTCTTGGATGCTGCAATCAGTCCTATTGTTATGATCCTGCTCCTGTTACTTTAACCCCTATGCATAAAGACATAGCACCACAAAACAAGAGCTGGAGATTTAATACAATACTGCTTAAAGATGAAGAATTCCTTAATTTTTTCAAGGTAGAACGGGCCTCATACTTGTAGTGCAATGATTTACCAGGAACATCAGCATCTATACTATGGGAAGCAGTGTAAGCAGTAATGAGAGGTAAAATAACTTCATTTTCATCTCATAATAAAAAAAAGTTAGAACAAAAAGATTCAGGAATTAGGGGTAAAATTAAGTTACTAGAAAGCTTGCAAGATGGGGAAAAATTTGGTAAAATCCATAAAATAAAACTAGAATTAAAAGAATATATTGAAAAACAAAATACATTTTTAAAGATCCGGAAAAGAAAACTTTGAACATAGGATTAAGTCAGGAATTTTCTTAGGTAATCAGCTAAAAATGAACAAAGAAAAAATGACTATATTTGCAGTTACAGACTCAATTGGTAATATATTATAGGATCCAGAGGATATTAACAATGCCTTCCGAGATTTCTATAAATCTTTATACACTTCACAGTTAAATCCATCAGATAATGATATTAAGCGCTTTCTGGATAAAATAACTCTTCCTAAATTACCAGAGTCAAAGAGGGACCCTGGACTCACCGCTGTCAACAGCTGAAGTTCAGTAAGCATTAAAAAGCATGCCAAATAATAAAGCGGCAGGTCCAGACGGGTTCCCTACTGAGTTCTATAAAGAGTTCTGGAACATTCTGCCCCCAGTGTTCCACAGAATGCTGCAGGAACTCAAGATGATGGAAAATATCCAGTTAAAATGAATTCTGCCACCATTAGTCTCCTGCTTAAGCCAGGAGAAGATCCTATGTTTCCGACCAGCTATCATTCCATATCCTTAATTAATTTGGATATTAAAATAATCTGTAAAGCTTTAGCAAAACGATTAGATAAAGTCACTCCTTTCATAATCCACCCATCTCAAACCGGTTTCATTAAAGGAAGGCAGTCAGCCACTAACACATGCATACTGCCTAGTTTAATAGAATATCCTTACAGTAAAAATATTGAATCCTACATATTGTCTTTAGATGGAGAAAAAAACATTTGATAGAGTAAACTGGAAATTTTTACATAAATTTGGCAATTCCTCTATAAATTGGTCAAAAATATTATACAGCTTCCCAACAGTCTGTATCAGGACAAATAATCAAGGATCTTCCAGCTTTTGTCTCCAGGGGGGCACCAGGCAGGGATACCCGCTCCCCCCCTCACTTTTTGCTATTTTTATAGTCTCTAGCTGCTATAATCAGACAAACTAATGTGTTTAAAGGTATAAGAGGCATGGAAATAGAGCATAAAATCAGTCTTTACACAGAGAATGTATTACTTTATCTCCAGCACTCAAACACTTGCCTCTCTCAAGTAATTATATTACTAGAATCTTTCTCAAAAGTCTCAGAATACTCTATAAATTGCTCTAAATCAATAGTACTACCAATTAATTGCTCTCTACAGAACCATTCAGGTCTACAATTGCAATCAGGAAATATCAAAGATTTGGGAATTACTGTGTTATCTAAATTAGCTGAGTTACCAAAACTCAACCACATCCCTCTTTTAAAAAAGATAGAAGAGGAATAGAAAGAGGGAAAACGCTTCTGATCTCCCTTATGGGTAGGGCAGCCTCAATGAAAATGATGGTCTTACCTAGAATTAACTACTTAATTTGATCCCCAATAAATCATCATCTGACTGGTTTAAATCTCTAGATTCTTCCATCTGTAAATTTCTTTGCAAGGATAAACCCCCTCGTATCAGCTTAAAGACATTACAGAAAACTAAAGACAGAGGGGGACTAGATGTACCTAACTTCCAAAACTACTACGTAGCTAAATAGATTACACATACATCTCTAAATGCATGAAAACTGGATAGACGCAGAACAGGAAATATGCTGTAAAATCATAATTTCAGATTATGCTGTTTATTAGCTCGAATATCAAGCAGCATTCATGTTTTAAAAATATTAACATCAGCTCTTCCCTGACAGCAAGGTGGGAATTTCTTAAAATGACGAAGTCATCACTTATCCCATGCAGTCGTACACCCATCTGGAATAACCCTGACATTCTAAAAAGCAATAATATGAGAAACTATTCATACTGGAAGAATAAAGGTATTATACATCTGGACCGGCCACTTTTATTAGGTGCCACCTGTCCAACTGCTCGTTAACACTTAATTTCCCTAAGCAGCCACATCACATGGCGGCAACTCTGTGCATTTAGGCATGTAGACATGGTCAAGACAATCTCCTGCAGTTTCAAACCGAGCATCAGTATGGGGAGAAAGGTGATTTGAGTGACTTTGAAACGCGGGGCATGATTGTTGGTGCCAGAAGGGCTGATCTGAGTATTTCAGAAACTGCTGATCTACTACTGGGATTTTCACGCACAACCATCTCTAGGGTTTACAGAGAATGGTCCGAAAAAGAAAAAACATCCAGTGAGCGGGCAGTTCTGTGGGCGAAATGCCTTGTTGATGCCAGAGGTCAGGAGGAGAATGGCCAGACTGGTTCGGAAGCTGGATAGAAAGCGCAACAGTAACTCAAATAAATCCACCCTTGCCAAACCAAGGTGGGAAGAAGAAGGTCTCTGAACGCAGGGAGTACCGCCTCGAATCCTTTTGAGGCAGATGGGCTACAGCAGCAGAAGACCACACCACCGGAAGTGCCACCCTTTCAGCTAAGAACAGGAAACTGGAGGCTACAATTCTGCACAAGCTCATCGAAATTGGAGCAATAGAAGATTGGAAAAACGCTGCCTGGTCTGATGAGTCTCTCTATTTCTGCTGCGACATTCGGATGGTAGGGTCAGAATTTGGTGCCTACAACATGAAAGCATGCGGATCCATCCTGCCTTGTATCAACGGGTTCAAGCTTTGGTGGTGGTGGTGCTCATGGTGTGGGGAATATTTCTCTCGGCACTCTTTGGGCCCTCTTGGTACCAATTGAGCATCGCCTGCAATGCCACAGCTTACCTGAGTATTGTTGCTGACCATGTCCATCCCTTTATGACCACAATGTACCTTCAACTTCTGATGGCTACTTTCAGCAGGATAATGCGCCATCGTCAACAAGGTGCTGGAATCATCTCAGACTGTATTTCTTGAACATGACAATGAGTTCACTGTACTCAAATGGCCTCCGCAGTCACCTGATCTCAATCCAATAGAGCACCTTTGGGATGTGGTGGAATGGGAGACTGCATCATGGATGTGCAGCCAACAAATCTGCGTGTGCAACTGTGTGATGCCATCATGTCAATATGGACCAAACCCCTTTATGAATGTGCTTCCAGCACCTTGTTGAATCTATGCCACGAAGAATTGAAAGGCAGTTCTGAAGGCAAAAGGGGGTCCCAACCCGTTACTAGCATGGGGTACCTAATAAAGTGGCTGGTGAGTGTATATCTGAATTATTTATTTGAAGGAGTTTATCACATTTGCTAGAATAAAATTGCAATATGGCATTAACAAAAATAAATTATTAGAATATGAGCAAATTAAATCTATAATTAGAAACAAATTTAAGTATATTGATGGAGCTTTACAAATTCATACTAATATATAAGAGTTTCCAGAGTTAAACCCCCCCAAACTACTGTCGAAATTATATAGGACACTGACTAAACTGGATGATACAAAATTTCTGTTAGGAATCCAGTTTGTGTGGGTTGTTTGTTTGTTTCTTCTCTCTCCACCACCAGGTGTTGCACTGTCCTCGTTGGGTCTCCCTGCACACCTGTGGCTCGTTGGTTCATTACTGGAGGAGTATTTGAGCAGTGGGCTTTCACTACCTTGATGCCACAGTGTTTGCCAGTTTTGGGTACTCTAGCCAAGCTAAAATTAGCAGTCTAACCTGAGCTTTGTTTCTCTGAGTCTTTTGTTGTTTTTGTCTTTGCTCTTCGGCAGGACACCTTCCTGTGTAACTGGATACCTGGACCTTCTCCCCCTGGAAGGATTTACTTCCAGGGGGAAAACCTCCACATGATCCGTTCAAGTTCCCATCAGAAATCTAAGTGACAGTCTGCCCCATTACTCCTCTGGGTCCAATGTATGTCTACCTGTCCGCTCTCCAACGAGTTCCCTCTTCTCTGGATTATTCCACACAGACTGGATTAAAGGATTAACCAGAGCCCCCTCAAACATGAGTCCCTCTCCAGCATTATTTAAGCCACAGTCTCATTTCCCACGCTCCCTGAACTGATCTCTGTGATCTCCCCTTCAGTCCTTCCAGTTTTGGTTCACCAGTTCACCAAGTTCCAGATCCAACCTTTGTTCACATTACATCAAATAAACCTGTTAAACTTTTCCGTATTCTCTGAGTGGTTTCTCTGCATGTGGGTCAGATACCTTAAACCGATCATGACAATCTCTTCCTATTATGAAATGGGAGTTGGATTTATCAATCAATTTAAAAAAAAAACATCTGGGTATAGATATGTTTAAGAACTTTTCACATGACTAGAAACCCCAATTTACAACTAATACAATACAAAATCCTACAGAGAGTGCACTATACAGGTCAAAGATTATTTAAGATGGGTTTTGCACAATCTAATATCTGCCCACAGTGCACAGGTTTTCAACTTGATAATTATACTAATGCCTTATGGTTATGTAGGCCGGTTCAGAGGTTCTGGCTACAGGTATGTAAGGACTTATCACTGTGCCTGGGTTGTAAAATCTCACCTTCCCCTTCAGTTTGCTTGCTGGTGATCATAAGGGAAGCTCTCTGAGAAAAAAATCAGTTTGCATGGCCTTCACTGCATTATGTATCGCAAAGAAAACTATCCTCATGAATTGGAAAAATAAGGATAAACTCAGCATCAATCAGTATAGAAAGCTTTTGTTAGATCATATAAATCTTGAGACAGCATCTGCATCCCCATCAGACCTCTCTCTCTGGGGCTTCGGGTCTCCACTCCACCACTGAGCATTTTTCCTTTGGATAAACTTTACATGCACAAGTTCACTCTAACAACAACTACAGGTGCTTGGTTCCAGGTGTACTTAGAGATTCACTTTAATACAGAAAGCTTATATTCTGATCTTCAGGTAACTACAGTGTTGGTTGCGGTACTCTGAAAAAGTAATTAGTTATAGTTACTAAATACTTCTTCCAAAAAGTAACTGAGTTAGTAACTGAGTTACTCCACAATAAAAATAAATAGTTACTAGTAAAAGTAACTATTGCGCTATTTCTTATGGTTTCATCACTCCACCACCCAGCCCCCACCTTCTCGCCGTGTGTTTCCAAAGCCAGCTGAATAGAGCGGACGACAAAGACAAGAACCTGCAGAGAGTTTTGCATTTATTGCAACTCAACGTAAATGACATCACCGGGGAACGCTATCTGATGGCTTAAACCCGGAAAGATAGCGTTCCCCTTTTTGTTAACATGGGGGGAACGGTATCTGATGCGGTGTAAATATCATCAGGCTGCATTACTTCTACTCATGGGTGTGAAGTTTTTTAACAGGGAATATCAGATCTAGCCTGGGTGCCATTCCGAACTTAATCCTGCCCACAAAGTTTGAGGTCGGGAAGTTCGGTCTGGTTTTGCTGCATAGTAGCGCGAGTATTACCTTTCCACTGTCAGGTGATCCAATCAAATTTGTTAGGGCGGGCTTTTATGGTACGATGATGGACAGATGATAAACAGTAACGTAATGATAACTACGTGACCAAAGCGGCCCTTAGCCAGTGACGCTCAATAATGGCTGCCGCTGGAGTTGAGGTGAGTAAGATTCTGCTATTAGGTCTGTTCTAAGAAGATATCGACTTTAGCAAATTCAATTTAAAAAGAGGAACAGAGAAAGCGATCCAAGGCTCATCTTCTTACACTAGAAGTGAAACTGCACGATTTGGATTTCTTGACAACAACAACTATGTCTTTGTTTAACATAAGATGCTTTTCCTCCGCTGCTCTTATTGGTTGTAGATCTATCCAATTGAGTCCGCAGAGGCATTTTTCCTGGTTCGCTTCAAAACACTGCCCCATAATCACAGCTCTATGGAGCAGCATCAGACTCATATTCTGACTAGAATGTGAAGTCAACAACATTGGCGTTTCAGATCTAGGTGAGGAGATGGAATTAATACCTGAGGAAGTCTAGTTCTCCAAACTTTGTGTGTTTGGGTTGTTATAGGATACTGCAACATCTATCTATCTACTATCTATTCATCTATCTATCTATCTATCTATCTATTCATATCTAGCTATCTATCCATATCTATCTATCTATCTATCTATCTATCTATCTATCTATCTATCTATCTATAAATCCATCCATCCATCCATCCATCCATCCATCCATCCAGTGCCAGGAGGGGTCCATCCATCCACTGAGGAGTCCATCCATCCATCCATCCATCCATCCATAGGGATATGGGCTCTGGTTGGATGGCCTTTGGCGAGGCTTGTGGGCCCCGATCTTAGTGGGCTTTGCTGGGGATGGTCTGGTATGGGTGCGGGGTGGGGGGCCAGGCCTGGAGCAGGAATGAGATGGCTTCCTGTGTGGTTTCACCACTCTTCATCCCCCCATCCGGATTTTAGGGGTTCACTGCTTGGGTGATCCAGCGTATCCATGGGGACCAACCACCTGGTGCCACCGGGTCCTTGGGTCCTGGGTTATTGGATGTGAGTCTTATGTCTGACATGTGCGTCCGTGTTTTTTTTTTTTCATCATGTGGTGTGAGTGGGAGCAACTAGGGAAGGAAGGCGTGATTGACTATGACACTCTTGGAGTCTCTTTCGGCATCTGGGGCTTTGGATCTCCCGGCGCTGGACTCCGTGCTCTGGGGGGGCTCCTCTTCGGCTCTTCACAATCACTATTGAGCAATTTTTCTTTGAAAAAACTTTACATGCACAAGTGCACTTTCACAAACAACTACAGGTGCTTGGTCCAAGGTACTTAGAGATTCAATTCCATACAGAAAGTCCCAAATTCTTATCTTCAGATAACACAGAATACATGTCAGATTAAATAATATTACTTATATTTCAGCGATAATATCTAGGTGTTACTTTATTTGTGTGTCTCATACCATGTCTGTTGGTTGTGCTGTCTTTTTTTACATCTCTTTTGCAGGTGATGAAGCAGACTGATAATGTTTTATTATTATCTCACTTTTTATCTCCACTTTCTTTCATCATTTCTCCATTTTTTTCTGTTTTTCTTTTCCTGTTCTACTAACATTACAATGTCTGTCCATATAATCTTAAAACTCCCTGCATAATTATAATAAAGCAATTTGTATGCATAAATGGAAGCGGAACACTATGGCAAATAGAAAAAGCTGTTGGGTTGTTTTTGGCATCAGGGCATTTATTCTCCATTGCCACACACATCATGTAAAAAATAAATAAGTAAATAAAGTCATGCAAAGGTGACTTCAATATAAGGGTGCATTCAAATTCATGTGCTGTGTATTCCAAGGCGGCGGTCTACCTGGACTGGGTCCTTCGAAGTCCGTGAAAAAAAGGATAGTGGAATAGTTTTGGCTGTGGATTCAAGCAGGTCTAGCCTTCTGCAGCTTTCTCAGCTGTACGCTCTGTCACTTAGTAACAGTGAGAGTTGACACACTGTGATGGAGGAGCCGTCATCAGACTGTGACTGTGTTTTGTATTAAATTGAGTATTGTATTTTGATTACAAATTTATTTTTCTTTTCTCATTAGTATTGTTCTGTTATTATTATTATTATTATTTAATTAATCAAAATAATGTTTTTAATATTATGTCAATTAACAAAATAATGATAATATTTCATAATATCATTATTTTGTTTACTTAGTTCATTTCATCAACAGTTAAGCGTTCTGCCCGCTGATGTAAGGACCTGGGTATGGGAGAATTATCCTGCCATAATGCAAGAGCACATAATTTCAATTTGAGAAAAGAATTTCATCTTATTGCACTCAAAACTTAGAATGCTCACACTCAAAACATGTGCTCTCTCTCAAATATTTTCTCTTCTCTCTTAAATCTTTGTTTCTTCTCTCAGATTTAATGCTTCTTGCACAGATATTTTCTCCTCTCTCTTGCCTCCTTCTCTTCACGCACAAACCGCGCTCTGCATGAAGCTCAGATACGCTCGCAAACCCGTAGGCTCTGCTTGCGGATTTTTTTTGCTCTCTCAGATTGCAGTTGGATCGTCACCTAGCAACCTTTCCAGCCAATAGAACGACAGCCTCAGAAAGGGTGCGCTTGTTTAACCCTACTGAGTGTGCCTGTGCTACTACGCCACTTATAAGAGCGTCAGCTGAAACTGCTATTTACAGTAGTTTTGTGGCTCGATTCAGCAAAGTTCAGTACTCATGGATAACCCAAAATATTCTGAATTAAGTAATTTTAAACAATTAGTGGTTTGTCATGTACAAAAGCAGAGAACCGACATATTAAATTATTATCTTGAAATACTTTGTTAGTATTGATTTCAAAATGTAGGGGAAAAATACATTTTTTACAAAAAGTGAAAATGTTGGATAGTTATTTCCAATTATTATTATGGTGTTATGTGTCCAGTCAGCTTTCTTATTGACGTGAACACCCAGGTATTTGAAACTCTCCACAGTTTCTAATTCCTGCCCCTGAATGTTCACACGGGGGTCGTCTCCTGAAGTTGATCACCATCGCCTTGGTCTAACTGGTGTTTAAACACAGGTGTTTTTTCTCACAACTGTCATGATCTGGCCTGTTTGCTCTCCCTTAATTAGTAATTCCTCTCACCTGCCCTCTTCCTTCCCTGCCTCTATTTTAATTTATTCCCCTTCACCTGTTTCCTCTGGTTTATATTCAGTTCAGCCTGAGCATTCAGTGCCAGATTATTACTTGTCTTTTTGTTAGTCTGTCTGTTTGGTTTTTTGTCATGGTTCCTGTCCTGGATCCTAGCTGCCAGTGGAAAGAGGGTTTTGGTGTTTGTCTCGTCTCCTGATTGTCCACTGTTCCTCCCCTGTGGAGTCCTCTGGGTTTTTGGCTTATTATGGGGGGAGGTTCAGTTTTTATCAAAGTAAGCCTGGCTCCAGGGTGGAGACCAGTTTAAAGTCCAGCTTCAAGTTCCGGTTCCTACGTCCTGTCTCGGCTACCCTCTTCGACTGAGCCTGCCTGTCTTCACCTGATCCTGTCTGCTCCTGTGCGTGACCACCTGGTCATGCTTCTAGTCCCAGTCTGACTCTGAACCCTCCTGGGAGCCTGTGCATGCCTGGAAGTCTGGATCCTGCCACCTGTCTCTGTTCCTGCCTGATCTGGATCCTGCCTGTTCCTGTCTGTTCTGGATCCCTCACCAGGATCAGCTTCCAGCATGACCTCTGGGACTGCAGCACTGGGGACACTCGTGGTCTGGACTGTTAAACCAGGTAAGTGACCAACACAGTTAATCTTCTATCAGTTGATTGTGGTCCCTTACCTGTGTTTCTCCCCCAGAGTGTCTGAGATTGGGCGGTGCCCCGCCCCCCCTGCCTGCAGTGTCCGCGAGCCACAGCTCCGCTTTTGTTTTTAATTTAATAAATCTTTTGAACTTTCCTACTGACTGTCTCTCCTGAATACTGGGTCCGTCTGTCCGCGATTCATGACAACAACAGTCCACAAAGTCCATGATGACTGACCGGTATTCCACCTCATTCCCCTCAGACACACAGCCCACAAAGTGAAGGTGTAGAGGGTGAAGAGAATTGGAGACAGGACGGTGCCCAGGAGGCCCCAGTGCTGCAGACTGCCACCTATGATAGCCTTGAAGCCACAGGGCTGTCAGTCAGAGAAAATCCTGACTTTGATTTTCTTATTGAAGTCAGGAGAAAAAGATTTCTCTTCCAGGGTCAAGTCATCCACGCCTCCGACATTTGAGGTCTGATTAAACATGATAATAAAATTTAAATAAATAAATTCCAATTTTAATATCATAATACAGTACTTATTATTTATTAACCTGCTTATATAGCCAACAAACCGCATGTTTAGTCCAATGAAAAGCTCCTTTGAGGTGAAAACAGTGGTGGCTTTCAGAAGACATAACTCTTCTTTCCTTGTAATGTCCTACTTGAGCTGTGATTGGACTCCTCTTTTGGACAAATTGTCCACTCATCCAACATTTTAAAACATCCATAACTCACTGACTGGTTAAAACCTAAAGATTTGCCATTATACTAACAAAGTATTTCAATATAATAATTTAATATGTCGGTTCTCTGCTTTTGTACATAACAAACCACTAATTGTTTAAAATTACTTAATTCAGGATTTTTTGGGTTATCCATAAGTACTGAACTTTGCTGAATCGAGCCACTAAACTACTGTAAATAGCAGTTTCAGCTGACACTCTTATAATTGGCGTAGTAGCACAGGCACACTCAGTAGGGTTAAACAAGCGCACCCTTTCCGAAGCTGTCGTTCAATTGGCTGGAGCATTATAAGTTTTGAGAGCAAGAAGATGAAATTCTTTTCTCCAATTGAAATTATGTGCTCTTTGTTGGGAGCTGGAGAAGTTCCACCTTTCTCCAGCAGAGTCCGCCGTGGATCCTCCTGAGTGAACCTTCTGCACAGCTGCAGCCCATCAGATCATCAGAGGATCCACTACATAAGCTGTCTTCAGACCTTGCCTCAACGCCGCAGTGTTGATCCAGTTGGTCAGCGCCTAAGCCTAGACTCTCAGTGAATCTTTGTGACTTTTGAATCCAGCCTGGATTCTAACCCTTGTCTCTGTCTTCCAGGAAACCAGTTTCTCCTCTGTGGAGCTCAGGAAGAGCTAACCTGCCGAGCCGACCCTCAGAGCCAAACCTGAAGAACCTCAGTGAACTTCCATGCAGCTCAGGACTAAGAGCTGGAAAACCCAAAGCCAAGGTCTGCTCAAAACTAGAAGTAAGACGCTGAAGCAGCTAGCGGACTCTGCTGATCAACTCCTCTCCAGATCCAACAGTGACCCTCCCAAAGCTAACTTCAAGAACCCTCAAGGTACAATCGTAATAACTTGAACCCAAGCTCCAAAGTGCAACGCTAACTGAACTGTCTCTCACGCAGACTCCGGTGAACCAGTTTCCAGGCCCGGACCAGAACCAGTCTATTCAGTGTGCTTGTGACCAAATAAACTTGTTGAACTTTTTACTCCTGTGTCCGCTCTTAGTGGTGTTCTCTGGTATATTTGGGTCACTCTCCGCGGCACCCATCATGACACACTTTGCATTATGGCAGGATAATTCCTCCCATACCTTGGGTGAAGGAACATGAACCGGAGGATGGTCTGACTTCTGCAAAGTTGGCTCTTACAGTATGTGAATAATGACGGCAAGGAGGAGCCACACGCTTCCAACCCTGTAGTGAGACCGTTCATCTGACTGGACATCACAACTGTATGCCAGAAACCCAGGCCAGGAGGTCAGAGGTAACACCAGTTCCCTGAATCCACCATCTCATGGTAAGACATTTATTTGCTATTACTGTCAGCAGCTGGGCCGCAAGGCTTTGGTGTGCCCGATAAAGAAGACTAAGTTTACTGGTTCCTGCTATGCTCCCAGAGTGGAAAAACCAGATGGAGTCAAAAACTTTGAAACTAGAACTCATAAAACAGATAGCATGGATAGCAGGTGACTGCAATAATTGACAGTGGTAATTCCACATCACTTGTTAAAAAGAGTCTTGTACCTGTTGTATGTGTGAACTATGAAAAGAAAACTCAGATTTTGCTTGTGCATGGAGATTGTCATGTTTATCCAAAAGCAGAAGTGACTGTCATTATTGATGATCAACCTTATTTGCTAACTGTTGGTGTGGTGGAACATCTACCTTTTGATATAATTTTAGGTACTGATTTACCTGTGCTGTTTCATCTTTTGGAAGAGATACAAACTGACGGGGCCAGATTTAGCAATGTTTCCTGTTCTGTGGTTACGCTTTCTCAGGCCAAAGAACAAGTTGAATCCTTATCTGATTTTGATGAGTGTTTGTTTCAGGTTTCAAAGAAAACTAGAAAATCCAGAAACCAGAAAAAATTGAGAAAAAGTTGGTGCTGAATGGAAATATACGTCAACAGATTTGTTAGTGGATGACATTTGGAAAATACCTGAAAATATTGCTACTTTACAGAAACAGGATGTGTCTTTACAACCTTTGTTTGAACGAGAGGAAGAAAAAAACTGATATTAAGTGAAGAGGAAAAGAAACTTTTGTGTTAAAAGATGTGGTAAAAGGTGTGTTCTATGCTTGTAATGAAAAGCAATGGTTGGTAGTTCAAAATAGCTGTAGAGCACTTGTCATGCATTTGGCACACACCATTCCATGGGCAGGGCACATCGGGCTTCACAAAACATTAATGCCTGTCAGCTCACAATTTTTTTGGCCGTCAATGTACAATGACATTAATGCATTATGTGCTTCTTGCCCCATATGTCAGAAGACTCGTCCTGCTTGTAAATCAGATCGGGCGCTCCTTCAGCCACTACCTGTCATCTCTGCTCCTTTTAGGTAAGGTTGCAATGGACGATATTGAAACCCTAGTGAATAGTGGCATGTGGTCATCAGTACATCCTGGTAAATATGCGGGCTGCAGCCTGGAACTCAGAAGTTCCCACTGCATACTATTTACTGCTCCTGTGGTTGTTTGAGCTCTGGTCCAGCTATTTTCAAGGTTAGATCAGATTTTAACAGACCATGGAACTAGCCTTCTAATCTCAGAAGCTACTTTCACAAACAGCTTGGGATCTCTCTCTGCCATTAGGACAAGCATGCCACCGCACCCATAAATGATTAGGCTGGAGGCAGAGGTGTTGGGAGCTGGAGAGGTTCACCTTCCTCCAGCAGAGTCATAAGTGGTCCTCTGAGCTGAGCCGCCTGCACCTGTGACTGCGATCATCTCATCAGGAGGACCACAGTATTTAAGCTGTCTTCAGACCTTGCCTCGGCGCTGCAGTGTTTAATCAGTTTGGTTAGCACCTAAGCCTAGAACCTCCTGAGAACTTTGCTATCTCTGAGTCAGGTTTTGGATTCTAACCTTTTTGTCTCTGCTTCCAGGTTACCTGTTTTCTCCTGTGAGAAGCTCTGGAAGAACTTAACCTGCCGAGCCCACCCTCTGAGCCAAACCCTGAAGACTCTCTGCCGGATTTCCACAAGCAGCTCTGGATTTTGAGCACAGGAAACTCAAACCAAGGTCCAACACCACTACTTTAGAGTAGGCAAACAGTTGCTCGGTTCTGCTGAACCGGCCCATCTCCAGACCCAACAGTTCCTCCCCCAAAGTCTCTTCTAGCCATCTCCAAGGTGCAAACCGAAACTCTCAAGATCCAATTCCAGCAAGCGGCCTTCAGACTGTCTCCACTGCAGGGCTGCAGACTGTCCCAGGCCCTAGACCATAAACTGTACACACTACATTAGCTTTTGGCAGCAATAAGCTTTGCTAAGCACTTTCCCTGAGTCGTTGTGTTTCACCATCTTGGGCCTCTCAGTAACCCATCATGACAGAACCTGCGGCCGTAACAGATCACCTCCATGCGTGTCGTTTGGAGAACAAGATGATACCAAATCAAGGTGAAACTCAAACCTTCCGTGGGAAGTTTGTGTACCCGCGTTTTGGTTGAGAACTCATAATCATATGCTCCAGAGTTACGCTAACTATATGAACGGTGCTAGCGCCACGCCAGCAGCTCAACCATTTCCGGGTCCAGTTCCACCTCCGAGGTCACTGGCAGTGGCGTCATCCAGTCGCCAAGTCTACCTGAGAAATTCTCCGGTAATGTAAAAGACTGCAGGGATTTTTTATTTCGAAATACCCGTCTAATTTTTTTAATTAACTTACTCCTGGCTGGGTTTTCACTGAAACAAAGAAAATAACTTTCATTTTGCTTATATCTCAATGTGACAGAATGCAGAGAAGAGCCTTGGCCTAAGGCTCAGAGCCAGGTTTGCCTCTGATGAAAGCTTAAATTGGCGTCACTCTGAAGCTTTTGTCTTTGGGTTTTCTCAAATTTTTCAACCAGGAGACTGATCCAAGCCCTTGACTCTCACATGCTCTTTTCATCTCAGGGAGGGAGAATTACAAGGTCAGAGGCTGGGTTCTCGAGTACGCTTCGAGGGTTTGGGCTGCAGCTTCGGATGGAACAAGAGATTGGTCTCCTAAAGGGCGGCGCCTATTTTGAGGCATTAAATGAAAATATAAAGGATGAACTGGCAACCCTCGATGAACCTGCTACTCTCGAGGAACTTATCCATTTGATGACAATTAAGCTGGATAACCGGATCCGGGCACCGAAACGGCTTACTCAAATACAGGAATCAGGGGTTGTCTTCCTATGCCCCCTCCACTAATAATGTGACTGTTGTTTTTCTGCTCCACACAGAACACGTTATCCAGACCGAAGCCTAAGATCCAGCGCTTTCCCTTTGCCTGTTCGGGCTACACTGCATATTGGAGAAAGCGGAGATCGAACCCATGCAGGTTGGACACACTGGGCTGACGGGCCCTGAAGAGAAGGCAAAGAAGGCGATTTTTGGGAAAGGAAACTTTGCATCTATTGCAGGTGAGAGTGGTCATTTCATCGCTTCATGCCCTGCTAGAAATCAAAAGCCGCGGGGCCCGTCAGAGGTTCTGAGGAGTCTGGCGGGCCATGATAACTCTGAAAAATCTCCTCGCCTTATGCTTTCCAGCTACTTTATTTTTCTCGGACCAGAGCCTCTCATTCTCTGCTTTCATTGATTCTGGTTGTGAGCGAAATTTAATTGATTCCAATCTTGTCCAACAGCTGCAAATTGAAACAGTTCCTTTAACTCAGCCACTTAGTGTCTCAGCTATCGATGGGAAGAGACTTCACCAAGTAACCCATCAAACCCAACCCCTTGAGCTTCTGATCTCAGGTAATCATCGAGAAACCATAACTCTCTTTGTTTTTCCCTCCACATGTTCCCCTCTGGTGCTGGGTTTCGAATGGCTGGAGAAACATTATCCCCATATAAATTGGATCGTGATCGTCATGTGTGGAGTCCTGGTCCACTCGATGTCATGAAACATGCCTCCGTTCGGCAGCTCCCGCTGTGGGGTCCCCTAGAGGTGGGGGGGAGATGGACGTCCCTGACCTTTCTTCAGTACCTCCCGACTATCATGATCTGGCTCCTGTCTTTAGTAAGGTCAGTGCTACGTCCCTTCCACCACACAGACCATACGACTGTGCTATCGAGGCTATTACCCGGAGCCCCGCTGCCCAGCAGTAGACTTTACAACATCTCCAAACCAGAAAGAGAAACCATGGAGAAATACATAAACGAGTCCCTAGCCGCTGGAATAATTCGCCCCTCTTCGTCTCCTTTGGGCGCAGGCTTCTTTTTCGTTGGAAAGAAGGATGGTTCACTAAGACCCTGTATCGATTATAGAGGCTTGAACCAGATAACAATCAAAAATAAGTACCCTCTCCCATTGCTCGCTTCTGCTTTTGAACCTGTCCAAGAGGCAACCGTTTTCACCAAGCTAGATCTGAGGAATGCCTATCACCTCCTCAGAATACGAGAGAGGGGATGAGTGGAAAACAGCATTTAAGACTCCCTTGGGCCAGTTTGAATACTTGGTGATGCCCTTTTGGACTAACTAATGCCCCTGCATGCTTTCAGGCCTTAGTGAATGATGTTCTCAGAGACTTCCTAAATGTGTTCGTGTTTGTCTACATAGATGACATTCTAATCTATTCCAAGGATCTTTGAGCATAAGAGACATGTCCGCCTGGTTCTTCAAGAGACTGCTGGAAAACTAAACTGATTCGTCAAAGCCGAGAAATGTGCGTTTCATCAGTAAGCTTCTGTAAACTTTTTTGGGGTTGTGCTCGAGGGCGGGACGGGTTAAGCCTTCAGAGGAAAAGATCAAAGCAGTTTGGACTGGTAGCCGGTCCCGAGGAGCAAATGTAAACAACTGCACATAGGTTTTTGGGTTTTGCTCATCTACAAGGCGGCGTTTCATCCAGAAAGGGGGAATGTTGAAGCAGGCTATTTGCCTTATATAGACTTGTTGCATGGCTGTACACTGTCTCAGCAAGCTTAAAGGAAAGTCTCAGTAACAGCATGGTCTCCTAGGCTGCATGAGGGGGTTTGGCAAAAAGAGAGAACATCATGTATAAACATTCCTTGAGGGTCGCAGTGACTTTGACGCAAATCTGCACACGTGGATTCCAGTAAGATGTCGGCAATATTCCGTTGTGCATGTGCATACACATAGTGCGAGGATGAGACTATAAATGCTCTGTGGATTGGTATGTGAGTCGAGAACTTGCAAGAGAGAAAAGACAGATATATTCTGTTCAGATGTTTCAGCGCTGTGTTACGTGTACTGAGGACAGCATGTCAATTTGATCTATAAAATAAATGCTTCTTCTCCCGTCCTGGGGCAATCAGATGATCGACTGAAGGTGTCCTGATTTTTTTGACATTTGACCATTGAAAACCACCACATTTGATGCATTGGCCTGGCTGAGAAAAGAACCCGGGAACAACTTTAGGATCACTGAAGAAAGTCATCAGGAGACGGTGAGTTAAATCCCTTGCTCCTATTTTAATGACTGATATAAAGCAGATCACTTAAGCTGTTTGGAAGCTGGACACACATTTAAACTGTATCAGACGATTATCTGTTTGCCACTGGATGTTTGCTGCAGCATAAATTGGCATCTTGAGATAAATAGTAGCTGTCGAGAACTGGCTCGGATTTTTGTTTTTGGATGATTAATAGTAATCTGCTGAAGCGAGATTGCACCATAACTTTATAGAAATTGGTGGAAACTGGCGGTCACGGATTATAAGTGATGTATCATTATGAATGATGCAACTAATATGTATATCTCATTCTAGTGAGGAATTCTATTTCCTAGAACATGTCGCCGAGTTGCAGTTCGACTGAGCCTGAAGGGCTGTTGTTGTTGAAAAATAGGCCTGAGTCCAGAGGGACTGTATTGAGATCTCGTATGTTGCTGTTGTTTATCTCCGGAGAAAGAAGCAACAGAGAGCAGTTTGGCTCTGTGTTGATGATGTTAGACCAAAAGTTGTTAAAAAGAGTTAAAAGTGCATGCAAATTAGTTTATATTGGCTGCTTGGGTCTATGAAGTTAAAGAATTATGTGCACAAATAATTAATTGCCATGGCATTTAATGGTATGAATGTCTAAAGAGCTCTGTGTGATTCTGTCTGACCGGTGCCGTTTGAAATGTGTGTGTTTGAAATCTAAGTGTACACTAAAAACATCTGTTTAAATTCAAACCTCCTTCCAGAATCTGTAATCAGATCTGCTTAATCACTGTAATTTAATCAGACTGAAAACAGTGTAAAGTAAGATCTAGTCCCTACAAAATGTAGAGATGTTTAATAACCTCTCCTAAGTGTCCCAGAGGACATAAGAGGTCAAAATAAAAGGAGGTAATAAAAGTCATTAAATAAGGAAACAAAACATAAAAAGTGAAAATAATTACATAAATAAGTCTAAAAACATAAAAGACTAAACAAAAGAAAGAAAGTGATCACTTTATATCTGCAAAAGACGTCTGCTTTCACTTCAATTGTAACTGCGTCACAACATACTTGGTCGAAAAGTTGTTAATTATTACAGAACAATTTGTTACGTAAACAGTGGATATAAGAGAAGTTTCAAAATTTGTAAGACAACATCTAAAAGCTTCAAAACAAGTTTTTCTTAGCAAAAGCCCCTCTCCCTTTTCTTCTCTCCTCCTACTTGGCAGGCTTTCTCATGTCTGTGTGTGTCGCTGACTTTTTACACACTACCACACTGCCTGGAAGGCTTAAAATGCCACGACGTTCTGCCAACTGTGCAAATAGGACTATATAAATTACTATAAACAAAACTATGTAAATAAGAAGCGACATGTGTCTCCGTCTACATACTGTCTGTCTTTATGTTCTTTGTCTGTCTGTCTGTTCTATGTTGTCTTGTTCAATGTCAACATGTCTGTCTGTGGTATAAAATATTTGTTCTATTATGTTTCAGTATAAACAGATAAATAGGATAATTAAAAAGCAGATAATTAGATTACAGTTATGTTAAACCATAGATTAATATGGCAATAAACATACAATCCCATGAAGAACTGGATTCTCTCTATGCATCCACGTCCGGACATATGATAAGAAAGGTATGCAGGAAACCTGTTGCTAAAAAAAGTCGAATTTCTGCACGTTCTATTTGGATGCGTTTTGAGTAATTCAGTAATGAGTGGGACCAAAGTCATCAGAAAATACTACAAGACTTAAACAATGACAAAACTTTCTACAAAAGAAAATACAAATAATGTGCACAAGAAATATGATCTGGTCTAGACAATTTCTATTATAAAGGGTTTGGTTTTAGTTATATTTTGTTTATGTTGGTTTGCAAATGCTATCGATGTTTCTGTGATTTCTGGAGGTGAACCTTGAGAGGAGCTTAAATTTATGCAAAGTGTTGATCTTCTTTTTCAAATCATTTTATAAATAGTGAAAAACTATGGTCTGTGTTTTATAAGAAATATATTGATTAATATATTTACATCCTATTATATTTTTGAAATTAACATGTGTAAAGGTTAGAAAATCAATTTGTACTAAAAGATGCTGTAAACTCCCACCTCCCGCCCAACAGTAAGGTCCAAAAATGGTTCTGAGTTCTGTCCCGAGGCAAGCGGAAACTCAACACACACACATTTTCTACACACACACATTATGCCTGACTCACACACAGCTGCTTGTTTTCGCTGAGAGGCAAAAGGAGGAGCACAGTTACCAGAGTGCACACAGGGCCGATCATCATAGAAATGGGGCCCAAGGATTTAGAAGCATTTTTAACTGAAAACAATGTACAGATTGTTACACTAGAATGATGTTGTGTACGGCATGTAAAGTGACTGATTTTGCAGCTTATATTTGATTATGATAAACCCCACATGATTAGACAAATCCTTCCTTTGCACATAGATGACAGAATTAGATTACTCCTGAGTTATGTTGGTCTTACTGTAGCAAAGTGAATAAGTGAAACACTAATTATTCAGAATATTTAAAGGTGAATTTTCAAAAAGAGCAAGTTACATTTATGCTAAGGATTTCTTAAGGTAATTAACTTTTCATGAAACTTGATAGAACAAATACAACTCAACAATTATTAGGGGTAAGAGATAAATAAAATGAAGTCCTTTTAACACCTTGAAGCAAAAGCTGGAAAGTGGTTTTGCTATTGGAAAATTATGATTTATAAATTGTTTTTTCATAAAACAATTAACAAGGCAAATTATTTTCCATGAATTTAATTAAACTTAAAACAGTATTGTGGTTGTCTTAAACATGGGGTGTTGTGGAAGACGTGCATTATTATTTACAGAGTAATGAAAAATGGTATGTAGACACAGGAGTTGGATGAGTTTGGCTGAAAGGTTAGGATACGGTGCCCTGAGCCCAGGGGGGCTCGGAGCTGCATGAGAGTCGTCCAGACTTGTGACCAGCTGATTACTAAATGCCGAGGTGAGCCTGGTGAACTGAAGCCGTGCAGCCGAGACCGAATGAGGCGGAGACTGGAGGAATCACGGTCATCCAGCCGAAGCGGCTCGAAAGCAAAGAACTTTACCGGCAGAAACTAAAATGGGCTGCAGCTGACATGGAAAGCTTGGAGGAAGTGCTGGCCTTGTGGTTGGGGAATAGAGCTTGGAACTTGGATGGTCATGAAGTTCGAAACCCTTTTCCACAGACTGCCACTCTGGGTCTCTGAGCAAGACCTCTAACCCTGATTGCTCTCTGGTGCCCAACGATGGCAGCGCCACTGCTGAGATCAATAATAAAATTTCAATTAATTATTGCCCGCCAAAATAGGAGATGGTTTCTGTCGCTGGACGATGTAAACACTGCAAAAAGCTAAAACACATCAGATATTCAAATTAACACAGCTTTATGGTCAGAGTAAGTGAATTATGGTTTATTTATGTACAACAGCAGATATCAGCAAAACATTTACATTTACATGGTGTCTAAAATGTTTTATATTCTGTCTTACAAAAACAACCTATAGGTTTAACTGTACTTCTAATTCTAGGCATCTATTGAAAACTAAATACAATCAAAATTTGTAATCAACGCCTAGAGCAGTCAGTGATTATCTTAATATAAACTTGCATTCCAAACCTTTGAATGTCATGATTTTCGCTATAGCAAAACTATTTTGTAACATTATAATGCATTACGCTCTGGTTCATACTTTCTAAAACAAACGCCTTTTAACAAAATATGGCTGCATTTAATATAGAATGATGTAAGTTTGCTGAGCACATTATGAGATTTAGAACCAGCATGAGGAAGAATATCTCATATCACATTTAGCAGAGACATTTAGGACTTAGAGAAACATGCTGATCAGTTCATGCAATTAGAATTAAGTAACACTGAGATTTATATAAGTTAATAACAGAGCAAGATTTTTGTCCTTTTCTTTTCTTTTTTCTGTTCATCTTAAGCTTGTTTCCAGCTTTTAGACAGAACTCACACTGACATTCTGTGTAAACCTGTTGATGTTTACTTTACAAAGACTGAATTAGTATTGGGAAAAACTATAAGCAGTAATTATTAAGCTTCAAATGTTCAAAATATGCTACTAATTGCCACTATGTAAATCATTACAACGGGTTACATCCTGAATCCTATGGATGTTGTTTGAATCTTTTTACTTTTAGGTTGTTTTTGAACAAAGCTAAGTTGAAAACCACCTCAGCTATGATTTGTAAAGATTCAGCCAACAGTGAATCTACATTAAGATGTTATTTCAAATATTAGGAAATCAGTTTTCTTCATTATGACTATATTCCCTGTTAAGGCCTTCCACAAAACATGATGTATTAATTGACAAAAGGTTTGAATGGAAAAAATCAAACATTTTCCAGACCAGTTTTATTTTTAAGTACAAAAGGGGTTCAGCCTCCCTTAATGTAGGACACACCGCGGACCAGGTTTTAATCGACATTCTTCATTAACAACGCATTCAATTATTCTGTTTTAAGTTTCTTCTTCACAGACGCCAAGTAAAACCTGAAACCTTTTCTGAAGGAAGACTCACGGTTTGTGCCAAATGTCATAGTAAGGTAGGGAAAACGATTAATGGATTACATGAGCTCAGCTGCTAATACTTTGCAACTGTTCCCAGATTCAGTGATTTAAAACAAAACAGTTTATAGTATTAAGAACTAAATCAGAAGACAGAGACATGTGAAAATTATGTGACTTTGTCAGAATAGGTCATGATTCAAATTAATTAAATAGAAACATTTTTAACAAGAACCTCCTAGTGATTATCTAGGCACAAAGTACAATGTAAGATTAACATGCTTACCCTGTAAAACTATATGGAATATAAAATATTAGAGGATGCAAAAAGAAGCTGCTAAAAAGTAAATAAAATTCAGGAAAGTTAAATTAAGACTGTCTACAACATAAAAAAAAAAAAATTTAAATCAGCAGGAGCCTATGCAGTATTTAATGACAATAAATTTCAAAAATTAGAGATTCTATGAATCCTTAGATAATGCACTAGATGTACCTCTGAAAAACTTTAAGTAAAACTAAGAAATCAACATTCAGACTAGTTTCACAATAATAATCCAGGATGTTTATTTCCAGTGAGATATTCTCTGCCCCAGCATCAGGACTAGCTGTTTACTCAGTAAGATACAGAAATAGAGAATAATGTTTGAAATGTTTTTGTACAAAATGTTACTTGGATTTTGAATAAAACTCTTACATCCTAAAGTGAGAGCAACATGTATTTACTTCAATATATGAGGAAGTTATCCTTTTGAGGAAACTAACAAATAATGCTGGAAACAGAACAAAGAAGCAGATCTGGTTCAAGAAGTGAAGAACCGATTATATTAATAGATGTAAGAGGTTAGTTATGCTTTAGATTACATTAGATGATTCTACGTGAAGCGTAGAATGAAAACTGTTTACCTAACTAAAGATTAATATAGAAACAAATCAGAATCCTAAATGCAGATGACAAAAGACTTAAAACGTATTATAGGCTAAAACAGACTAAATACAGTTCTAGCTCAAAGACAAATAAAGTATGTTAATACTTACTCAAATATCTTTGTGTTTCGAAAGACATTTTTTCTGTCCGCCTCTCTCTTGCTTGTTCCATAGAGACAGGAAACACTCACTCCGCATTCCAGTCTGATTAAACAACTTCTGTGCACTGCCGCACACACTCATTCAAAGTCCACAGGAAGACAACCTTTTATTTTTTCTAGCTTGGCAGAGAACTACAGGAATGATTAAGGTTAAAGTGGACACACTAACTTGTTTATGAATATCCAAGACGAAACGTACAATCTTAAAAAGGTTATATTCCTAGTTATCTGTACCGAGCCAACTAATATCTAACAGAATAAACATTATAAATAAGTAAAAGTAAAAATGTATCTCTGCAGGGTTTGCAAGATCAAGGATTAGTTTAATTTTAGAAATCAGACTTTTACACAAATAAGATGAAAGTTGTCCCTCGCCAATTTCCGATGTAACCAATACGTAGCGCGAATTGTGCTCACACATGTGTTCTTAATACATTTCTAACGGTAAAATACTGAATAAAAACAGGCTTTACAACTGGGAAAGCACCTTAAGAATTGAATTCAGGAATATTATGTAAATGTGAGATTATGTGATCCAAGTGTATAAACTGTCCAATAAATCCTAGATCTAGATGTCTTTACAAATGTTGTTATAAAGCACAGAAAGTCAGAATGCAGATTGTCTTTACAAATAATGTAGGATGGCACTCAACTTGCTTCCAGAGGAAAAAAGGATTTTTGCTTATATTCTCATTATTACTATACTGCTAAAATCTTTACTACTTCTTACTACTCTTGTGCATGAAAACCCTGGTTAACAAAATTGGAACAGAAGGCTAAGATAATAAGAGACAATATTTTCAGTGTTTAAATTTTTTTAGGGCAAAGATCACCAAATTGCCCCCAGATGATGCCTCCACCCTGTGACAAAATGGCTGAGCCTCGGTACGCTATGGAGCCTGAGAAGAACACCTGAGAGCTGAGAGCGGTTTGACTATATTTTTTTGTCTTTTTCTTTCATAATCCAATTCCCATGTAAGAGGAACCTGTATAAGGGTCGCATTGTAAATTCAAATTATTATTTAACCTATGCTTTTTTCCTTCCTTGTGTCATTAATATATAATTGGGGATTGATGCACTTCGAGAAAAAGGACCCAGGAACTCTGTGATGAGAAGGACCTTTACAGAGGAATAGAAAAGGTGATGAAGTTTCATTGTATTTATCTCACACTTAGCTGTGTTAACAAGTATTTAAATTACAAGATTCCTGAAAGAATTGTGGAGCATTTTTAAGCTGTAACACCGATTGCACAGTAGGATTGGACTGCCATTTTCTTTTGAGTAACGTTTTCTCCTGTTTTTGTTATCTTAGGAAGGTAAGATGATTGTGATTATTTCATGTTTCTTGGAAACAGGTAAGATGATTCCTAAAAAAGATAGATCATTTTATTTGTTGTTTTGGCCTGAGGTCCAATCTGAAGTCCTACAATCCTGTTACATGATTTATTTCATTATTATCAGAAAGGTTAATTCTCTGAGATTTAAATTTTACAGATTATTGAGGATATTTGGAAATATTAATAATTGCAGATAAGAGAGAAGCATACACCAAGAGACAATGTGGGACATTACTGCAACAATCAAAAAGTTCTCTTGTTTTAATTTGAACATTCATTACGAAAATTGACTACACTAAAACAGGTGTGGATGTGTTACATCTCTAGATTTAGTTTCAAGATACTGGTCAGTTTTTTCCTTTCCTCTCTCGGTGAGGATCACATCTGATAGTGAGACGGGCGACACTGGGACAAGCACTGCCCTCATTCTGGATCCACATAAGCCATGGACACATGAACGATATGTATACACCGCCCAGGGGACCAATTTGCACAACCAAGGAGCAGACTGGACTTAACTCCAAATATTAAGGAGGTACATCAAAGAGTAATGAAAGGGTCAAGAGGATCTCACGCAACTCTAGCTTAACGCCGAAAAGAATGCAACAACAGGAGCCACCAGCAGATGGATGACCGAGAGGACCAGATGTGATGAAAGCATCACAGGGGGGGAATGGGATCCCTCTCCAATTGAATTAGATAGGTCAAACACTACGTACTACAGTAGGATTGGAATAATATGAATATTATTGTCTATGATTAGTTAATATTTGCTGATAAGAACACTAATTGTGGTTTTCTGTCTTACTCATTTTGAGGGGATGGATTGTAAAGACCAGGTGACCCCAGGCATCAGACTGCAAACCTTCGACATCCGCCTGCAAAATACTAAAGGCGGGAACCGGTGATCCTGTGTTTATGTTGGGAGCTGGAGAAATCCCATCTTTCTCCAGCAGAGTCTGCCGTGGATCCTCTGTGGGAGCCTCCTGCACAGCTGCAGCTCGTCAAGATCATCAGAGGATCCACTACATAAGCTGTCTTCAGACCTTGCCTCAACGCCGCGGTGTTGTTCCAGTTGGTCAGTGCTAAAGCCTAGATCCTCAGTGTATCTCCATGACTTTGAATCCAGTCTGGATTCTAACTACTGTCTCTGTTTTCCAAGAAACCCGTGCCTCCCCTGTGAAAGCTCTGGAAGAACAAACCTGCCGAGCCGACCCTCTGAGCCAAACCCTGAAGATTCACAGAGAACCCCCAAGCAGCTCTGGACTAGAGCTGGGAAATCAAAGCCAAGGTCTGTTCAAGCTAAGACGTGAGACGCTGAAGCAGCTAACGGACTCTGCTGACAAACTCTTCTCCAGAACCAACAGTGACTCTCCCAAAGCTAACCTCAAGATCCCTCAAGGTACAATCAGTGAACCTGTGGAAATCAAACCCTGTCAGCAGTCACTAACTGTGCTGTCTCTCACGCAGACTCCGGTGAACCAGTATCCAGCCCCGAACCTGAATCAGTACATTCTGTGTGTTTTGTGCTTAAATAAACTGTTCAACTTTTCATCCTTGTGTCCGTCAGTGGTGTTCTGCATAACTGGGTCTCCTTCTGTGAACCCATCATGACAGTTTATGCCGTTAAAAGCCAAAGACAGAGCCCTGAAGTGAAAGAACTATATTTTTGATTTTCACAGAAAAGAAGAAATCACCAGCATAAATCATTTTGTATTCAGTAAAATAATTCTGATGACAACATGGATGTAACGTTCCATTATTCTGCATTATAATCTGTATTACTGTCTTCTTATTTTACATGGTAAACCATACATGGGCAGCTGTTTAGAGGACTGGGGACTAATTTTTCTTTTTCTTTCATTTACCTAGCCTTATATACTATGACACACTATGACTAAAGTTTGGGTTATTTGAAATGTTTTGAATAGTCATCCTTCACATATTAAGTAATATCAAGATTGGGTTGAATGGTTCAAACAGTGTTGGTTTCACAGATCATCATGAGTAGCATGGTCAAGATGCGATTTGTGCTGCGGCCGACGCCGGAGGAAGGCTGGATGTTTGGGGGAAGCATGGGTCGATGGGATAGTTTCCTCTTAAATGAGTATGAAATGAAAGAGTAAGATGCCCACAGGACGAAAAAGGGGTTTTCGATCCCATACTAATCGAATCATGGCCATGTGGAAAATGATGATCTTTCTTTGAAGGTTCAGTAACATTCACTTTGTTTTATTATTCACTTTAGTTTTGTTTTAACAAAGTCACTCTTTTGATTTTCATTTTATGTGATATTTCCCGACTCACACCCATTCCACACAGTGTCGGTCTCACTAAGATTTGGTTTTTTCATTTAAATTTCACACACATGTAAGTGCACTTAGTCGCGTAGTATTCACATCACCATGCAACATCACAAAGTACTTCATCCGCAATGAACTACAGGGGGGAATGTTGAAGCAGGCTATTTGCCTTATATAGACTTGTTGCATGGCTGTACACTGTTTCAGCAACGAAAGTCTCAGTAACAGCATGGTCTCCTAGGCTGCATGAGGGAGTTTGGCAAAACTCATGTATAAACATTCCTTGAGGGTTGCAGTGACTTTGACGCTAAATCTGCACCACGCATTCCAGTAAGATGTCGGTACACCTTGCTGTGTACATACACATAGTGCGAGGATGAGACTATAAATGCTCTGTGGATTGGTATGTGAGTCGAGAACCGTATGAGTAAAAGACAGATATATTCTGTTCAGATGTTTCAGCGCCAGTGTTACGTGTACTGAGGACAGCATGTCAATTTAATTCCTATAAAATAAATGCTTTTCTCCCCGCTCCCAAAGCAATCAGATGATCGACTGAAGGTGTCCTGATTTTTTTTGACATTCTACCATTGAAAAACCACACCACAAAACTACAGCCAAACCAAGCTTCCCACTCAACCTCCCATGATCATCCAAAAGAAGCTTCCAATGGACCCTCGAGGCTCAATCTGCATTTGATAAACTTAAAACTTTTGTTTTCCAGGAGCTCCAGTGCTGATCCAACCCGATCCGCCCCAAAACAATTCATCCTGGAGGTTGACGCTTCCAGATTTCAGCGTGGGGCGGTCTTATCCCAAAGGCTCGACACGGGGACCCAAGCGAATTCAAGACCTGGATCAAAGAACGCCAAAGCCCGTTCTCTCTTCTCGTGCCACTACGCCGTGGATCAATCAGTCACCTCAACCTGTCCTCCTGCCGCCCTTGTACTGTAGGAGTTATCACCTGGGAAATCACCCATTTATCAAATCCCCTGCCCTGGCCTCGAATCCCGACTCCAGGTAATGGTCCGCCAACTCCATGTCCCTCGCCTGTCAGATCTCTTTATACAATGGAGTCGGTTCTGCCAAATTTTTCCTCTCATCCGGGGTGAGCAGACCGCCTCCTGATTAAAGACGTTTTTGGTGGCCTACTCTTCACAGGGATGTTAAAGAGTATGTGTTGGCTTGCTCTACTTAAAGCCGCACAAGGCTTCACACCAAACCCTCAGGTTTGCTACAGCCTCTCCTGTGCCCACGCCCATGGTCTCCTTCACATCGCACCTATTTCAAGCCACTGGCCTCCCCAATCTCTCAAGGTATGTCTACAATATTCACCATAGTTGATCGATTTTCCAAGTCCTGTCACCCGATCCCTCTCTCAGAAAAACTTCCCACGGCCTTTCAAACTGCTCAGCTTGTGATCAAACACGTTTTTCGACTCCATGGAATCCCTCAGGACATTTTCTCTGATCATGGACCCCAATTCATTTCCCAGGTTTGGAAGGCATTCTGTTCCGCATTAAACTGTAAGTCATCACCTACCTCTGGCTATCACCCGCAGTCCAACGGCCAAACCGAGAGGATGAACCAACACCTCGAGTCAACCCTCAGATGCCTAACTTCCAATAACCCCACCGATTGGAGTCAGTACATCACCTGGATCGAATACGCCCATAACTCTCTCAAATCAGCTTCCACCGGTCAATCGCCTTTTCAGGTCAGTCTCGGCTATCAACCTCCTCTTTTCCCCGCAGACGAGAGAGAGATATTGGTCCAATCCGTCAATCAGCACATCCGCCAAGCAAGCACGCATCTGAGGGATACCATCACCCCTCAACCATTCCTCTGAGACGACCAAAAGATTCGCCGACAATTGAAGAGACGCCTGCCCTGAGTACTCAGTCGGACAGGAAGTATGGTTAAACCACACGGACATTCTCAAGGAATGTGTCACAAACTCTCGCCCCAAGCTTATCGGTCCATACAAGATTGTCCAGGTAATCAATCCATCTGCCATACGTTTGCAACTTCCTCCGACCCTACGCATCCATCCCACGTTCCACGTCTCCCAAGTAAAACCTGTCATCTCGAGTCCTCTTGGATTTCCAAGCAGCTCTGGATTTAGAGCTGGAAACTCAAACCAAGGTCAACACCCTCACTAGAAGTAAGATGCTGAAACAGTTATCGGACTCTGCGCTGAACCAAACCATCTCCGGACCCAACAGTTCCTCTCCCAAAGTCTCTTCTACGCATCTCAAGGTACAAACCAGAATCTCTCAAGATCAATTCCAACCAAGCCAACGCTAACTGAACTGTCTCCCTCACAGACTCCAGTGAACCAGTCCCCAGGCCTGAACCAGCAAACTGTACATTTACTACGTGCTTGTGTAACAATAAACTTGTTAACCTTTCCCCTGAGTCCGTTGTGTTCTGCATCTTGGGCCTCTCAGTAAACCCATCATGACAGAAAGGTTCAACCAGACGATAAAGAGGATGCTGCTGAAGTTTGTGAATGACACTGGCAGAGATTGGGACAGCTGGTTACCATTCTTTCTCTTCGCCTATTGTGAGGTGCCACAAGCATCAACTGGATTCTCCCCATTTGAACTCCTGTATGGGTGGGATGTTCAAGGACCGTTAGACCTGCTGAAGAAAAGCTGGGATGCATCAGAGACCCCATCCAGTGCCAAACGTGTAGTCCAGTACGTGCTGCAGATGAGAAGTCGGCTTGGTGAGTACCAGGAAGAAGCTGAGAAGAGCCTGCTTCGAGCTCAGCAGAAGCAAAAGCTGTGGTATGACCAGCAGGCCCGACAAAGAGTGTTAAGTCCTGGACAGAAGGTGTTGCTTCTCCTGCCTTCATCCACCAGCAAGCTTTTGGCTAAGTGGCAAGGTCCCTATATCATCAGCCGACAGCTGGGACCTACCACCTATGAAGTCTACCACCCTGACAAAAAGAGAGCCACACAGGCTTATCATGTGAACTTGCTAAAGGAGTGGAAAAACCATCACGTCCAGCTCCAGAAACATCATGCCTGTTGAGGCCAGTGGAGGAGGAAGAAGAGGTTCCTGGCATTGAAGTCATGAATGAACAGTCAATCTCTGATCTCGGACACTTAACCCCACACCAAGCCTCACAACTTCAGCAGATCTTCAAGAAATTGTCTTTTCTCTTTTCTCCTAATCCAGGCCATACCACTTTGATTGAGCATGCAATTCGACTAAAAGAGAAGCAGCCAATACGTCAACGGCCATATAGAGTTCCACAGCAGGTGGTGGGAAAGCTGCAAGTTGAAGTCAAGACTATGCTAAAATCAGGTATTATTGAACCTTCAAACTTGGAGTGGTGCAGTCCAGTGGTCATTGTGTGCAAGAATGATGGCTCACTAAGGATTTGTATTGATTTCAGAAAGCTTAATGCAGTTTCAGAGTTTGATGCCTTTTCCATGCCCAGGGTTGATGAGCTGCTGGAAAGGATTGGAAAAGCAAAGTTCGTTACCACCCTTGACCTGTGTAAAGGGTACTGGCAGGTTCCATTGGAGCCTTCAAGCAGACAGTACACAGCATTTCGTACACCTTCTGGTCTTTTTCAGTGTACAGATATGCCCTTTGGCCTGCATGGTGCTCTAGCCACATTCCAACGACTAATGGACAAAGTGCTCCAAAGAAGTGAAGACTACAGTGCTGCTTACCTTGACGATATAGGAATAAACACAACCCTCTGCAACTGGTTGCCAGACTTCCTCACTGACAGAACCCAGGCTGTCATAGTGCGGAACAACACCTCCGACGTCATCACCCTGAACACCGGCACCCCCCAGGGCTGTGTCCTGAGCCCCCTGCTGTTCACCCTGATGACCCACGACTGCCGTCCATGCCTCAGGTCCAACCACATACTGAGGTATGCGGATGACACCACAGTAGTCTGTCTCATCCGGGACAACAACGAGGCGGCCTACAAGGAGGAGGTGCAGCATCTGGTGGACTGGTGCAGAGGGAAAACCTGATCCTGAACATCAAAAAGACCAAAGAGATCATCATCGACTTCAGGAAATCCAGATGCACCCACACACCCCTCCTCAGCAACGACTCAGCTGTGGAGGTCACCAACAGCACCAAGTTCCTGGGGGTGCACATCACTGATAACCTCAGCTGGTCACCCCACATCTCCTCACTGGTGAAAAAGGGCCAGCAGTGCCTGCACTTCCTGCATCGGATGAAGAGAGCATCTCTCCCACCCCCCATCCTTCAGACCTTCTACAGAGGGACCATCAAGAGCCTGGTGACCAGCTACATCTCCATCTGGTCTGGGAGCTGCAGGGCCTCTGACTGGAAGTCTCTACAGAGGGTGGTGAGGACAGGGTAGCAGATCACAGGGGTGTCGCTCCCCTGCATCAAGAACATTGTGGACAGGCGCTGCCTATCCCGGGCTCACCAGATCCTCTCCGACCCCACCCACCCCAACCATGGACTCTTTCCCCCCTGGCGTCCGGCAGAAGGTTCTGCAGCATCTTCTGCAAAACGACCAGACTATTGAACAGTTTCTTCCCCCTGGCCATCAGACTGCTTAACGCCACATAACACTCCTCCCCCCATGGAAATGGATAATACATGCACCTTAGTTTAGTTTTGTCTTCAATTTAATGTTTCATTTTCAATAACTCTTCAGTACAATATTCAATAACTAAGTGCAATATTTATTTATTGATGTTACTTCTTCAATAACTCTCTCTCTCTCTATATATATATATATATATTAGGGGTGGAACGTTTCACATAATCAACGGTTCGGTTCGATTCATGGTTTCGTGGTCACTGTTTTCGGTTCGGTTCGATTCGGTATATGTTGATTGTTACACCGAAATCCCATAAAAATTTATGAAATTAATGAAAAAATCCCCCAAAAAATAATGGATTGTAATTATTTTAAATGATGCGGGGAAACCCTGGATCATTTCCGTATGTTTTGCTGCTTTGAATTTAATCATCTCGCGCATGCTCTCTACCATCTCCAAGGGACTCAGAGGGGACCGGACTGTAGCCTCAGTGGAGGCTGTATGCTTTGCTTTGTGCAGGCGGTCTGGAGCGCAGCCGGGCAGAGCGGGGGTTGCTGATGGAGTATGAGGGATTTCGGGGTTAGCATGACATGCTGGTCATGTTGCTGTTAGCATAAACAAAACGTGTTGCACAAAGCTTGGAGCAGCGCATGAACCGAACGAAACACACGTGAACCGAACCGAGACAGTCGAACCGAACGGCTCGGACGGTTTTCATAAATCTTCCCATCCCTAATATATATACACTCTTACCCTGTATATAGCGGAAAAAAGGTGGCTTGTCCCCTTCAGGTTGGAGGAGAGTCCCTGCCTCAGGTGTAAGGGTGTGCAAAATAATCGTCATGACGATGCATTGCAATTCAAATTTTTGTGATCTACTGCATCATAAAAAAAAATGAAAAAATAAAATACATTAATGGTTGCCGCACATCAGCCAAATCAAGTGGAATACAACTTCCAGTCCAGCAAATGTCGCTGCGGATGTGTTGACGCCCGTTGCCTTGTGTCACAAGCATTTCCGGCCGTGTGATACTGGGACAAGTCATATGAAATAAAAACATGGATATGAAATTTCGCGCTGCTCCATCATCAATACATTTTCAAGTCGATGCTTGGATGACTTAAAACAAAGAAGGTAAAATTGATATGACAGCAGGCAAATATAGAATGTTTTCGCTTTATTGGTTTAAAGCGACCATCACTGGATATGTAAAATGCACTGATTATCCTTATTTTGTTATTTTAAGTTTGATGAATCCTAAGATCTTTTTGTCAGTGTGTCCACGCCAGTAATAGTAATATTTGTGTCCAGTATTTGTTTTCATGGCAATACCTCCGAAAGTCGTTTCAATAAATACAGCTATGTATGAATTCAGTTGCTTTTCAGTTATGTATCAATTGAAGACACTATCCAGATCATACCCAGCCAGTCAGCCACTGTACGTAAGGGCTGTATCTTTTCAAACAGTGTTCGGTGAAAATATTTGCAATGCATCGCCCAATATTGTGATGCATGCATTGATAGAATAAGCATCTTGGCATGTGAATGCGTGATTGAATCAGAATCATGACTGCTTTACCAATACCCACCTACTCAGGTGGGTAGTTCAAGTACCTTGGGGTCCTGTTTACAAGTGAGGGCAGAATGGATCGGTGCGACTGCTGCAATAATGCGGACGCTGCACGGGTCTGTCGTGGTGACGAGAGAACTGAGTGAAAAGGCAAAGCTCTCAATTTTCCGGTCAGTGTGCGTTTCTACCCTCACCTATGGTAATTAAATCTGGATCATGACCGAAAGAACTCCCAGATACAAGCGGCTGAAATTAGCTTTCTTCACAGGGTAGCTGGGCTCTCCCTTAGAGAGGAGCTCGGCGGGGGTGGTGTTGGGGGGCCGGTGTGCATGGGCTGGCTACGCTGATTGGGTTGGAGTGGCTCTGGCCGGCGCGCGTCGGGGGGCCGGGGCGGTGGAGCTGCTCTGGTGTCTGGGGGGCTTCTTCGTGGCTGTCTCTCCTCACTCCCGCTTGGTGGGGTGCTGATTTCGGGGGCTGGCCGTCCTTGGTACCGCCGGCTCTTGGGGTCCCAGAGCCTGGGGCACTGGGTCTCGGCTGGACTCGGAGTAGCTCTGGGGGTTGTGCCTCCCGGCTCTCCACAACCACTATTGAGCATTTTTTTCTATGGTTAAAACTTTACATGCAAATTCACCCTCACAAACAACTGGGTGCTAGGCTTCGGGTACTTAGAGATTCACTTCAAACAGAAACCAAACATTCATATCTTCAGGTAACACAGGTACATGTCAGACTTAATAATATTACTTTATAATAATTTCAAGGATAGCTGTTTTTCATTGTATATCTCGTTACCATGTCTTTTCGGTTGTGCTGTTCTTTTTCATCTACCGTTACAGGTGATGGGCGGACTGAAAATGTTTTGTCATTGTCTCCTTTCTATCTCCTCTTTCTTTCCTCTTTTGTCCTTTTTTCTTTTTCTTTTTCCTTTTTCTTCTTCTGTTTTTCTGCTCTACTTACATTGCAGTGTCCATATAAACTGTAAAACTCCCTGCATAATTATAATAAAGCAATTTATATGCATGAAACAAGAATTGGAGCAGTATTGGGCTCAACTTTTGGCATCAAGACGAAATTATTCTTATTGCCACCTTGCCAGACAGGACACTGTAAAAAAGAGAGGGAACTAGTCAGTCGGGAGAAGCTCAGTTTAGAACTGGTTCACCTCCACATCGAGAGGAGTCAGTTGAGATAGCTCGTTGCACATCTTTTCCGGATGCCCCCCTGGATGCACTCCCCTCGGAGGTGTCCCATCGGGAGGAAGGCCAGGGGCGACCCAGGGAGAGACTATAGCTTCACGTTTACGTGGCAAAATTTCCCGATCGATCAAACCTTGGTTGTCCGGAAATTCAAGCTCTGTTTACATGGACACTAAATGAAATGATCCCATCATGACGTGTGTATACATGTACCAAGCGTTGAATCAGATAAAATCTTTTAAGCATGCACTTAAGAGCTTTATTGTACTTCCGTGTGTTACAGCTGGTGATAATTTGTGTGCAAATGTAAGTGTGCAGGTGCATAGTTGCTGATTGGTTCCAGGACGATGACATCATGACATCCCATTAGTGGCTTTCCTGAAATGACTACTATAAAGGCTGCTTTGTGTGGACTTCCTGGTTCCGTCCTCCACTCTTCCCAACTGGCCACACTGTTAACACCTGAACATTCTGGAGCTTGTAAGAGTGAGCTGCCATTTCTGTTGCTTAAGTTTTCTCCTGTTTTTCTTAGTTAGGGAGGTAAGGTGACTGTCATTTGTTTACTTATACTGCAGTAGGTAAGTTGGTTCATTTCTTTGTTTTAGACAGTTGCCTTTTGTTTGTTATTTTTGGCATATAGCTCTCTCTGAAGTCATTTGCTCCACTTATGTTGTAACTTTAGAATTATTTTCCTTTTTGTAAATAAATCACTTTCTAAAGATGTGCAACTTTGTATGTGTGAGCTGCTTGGGATAGGAAGGGGATGGATCCACTCTTTAATATGTTATGGTCTGGCAACCCTAGACGGGTCGTAACATATTAAAGCAGTAGAAGAAGAAACCGGCTTTTTGTAAACAAACTAGTACTTGTCCGCAATTCCTCAACTTTAGCTACTCTTTGTGCCTGCCCCTCGGAGATCGGGACAAAAATCGGCCCAATTTCCCTGTTGTATGTTCCCGCCTTTAGACAACGTCAGTTAACTGTAATTAATGTGATGAACCTGTGCTTGCTTACCCGTGATGCTGCCATCTTCTTGAGGAATGTCCGAGTTGTAGTCCTCTTCATTCTCCAAGCCAACATCCACGCCGTTGGAGGACAAATTTGACAACGGCCTATTTCCCATCATTTCATCCATTTGATCATAGAACTCAAAGCAGGCTGGGTCAGACCCACTTTTGCAGTTTTGAGTTTTGGCTTTGTAATAGGCCGCTTTCAAACTCTTCCATAGATTTTTGAAGAGGTCGATACTTCTGTCAATTCCTGCTTCCTGCAGCTTTAAATGAACTTGAGTGTATAAATCGGCGTTCCTAGACTTTCTGCCATCAAGGCGCTCAATTATGTTGAGCTCCCTTAAGGTTTCGAGCAAGCGACCGGTGTCGGTGACAGACCACGTTCCGACTTTCCTCCCGCCATGTTGTTCACAACAAGATGCGAGATTTAATCCGGTGGTTTCCCTGTTGTTGACAAGGGCGGAAAAACGGCCACGCTTCGACGTCGCATTACTATGCGCAGTGCAAAAGATTATTTTACTCTTTAAGATCCGAATGGGTGTTTACATGGACGCCCAATCAGAATGGCGATCGCCAAAAACCACCTCTCTCTTTCGGAATAAAATGTATTTCCGATCGGACCGAATCGGATTATAATCTTCAGTCTGACATGTTTACATGAAACATTTTTGATCTGATCAGGCCAATCCGATTATTTGTGTCCATGTAAACGTAGCTTATGTCTCTCGGCTGGCCTGGGAGTGCCTAGGGCTTCCCCCCAACAGAGCTGGAGGAGGTGTCTGCAGAGAGGAAAGTCTGGGAGTCTCTGCTCGGGGTCTGCTGCCCCCACGCACCCGGTCCCGATGTAAAGCTGGGAGACGACCGAGCGAGCCCTGTATATAGGCTAGCTCTTACTTTTCATAGAAAACATTTATTGCTGCAGGAATAAGGTCTTAGCTCTGTTACAAACTGGTAGCCAAGTGATCGACATTTCGTTGTCAAGATCCACCTTGTGTTTTTTGTGCAAATTGACAGTGCAAAGGAAGTCTAAGTCTAATTCATACAGCAATAGCTGGGAGGAGAGTCACATCTTACTCCAGCAAGAGTGTTGGAAAAGATTGCAGGAGCAGGGTTGACACTTAACATATCAAAGTGTGTTTGGGCACAACAGGAAACCAGATACCTGGGTTACAAGGTGGGCAGAGGAGAGGTGCGACCACAGTTGGACAAAGTTGAAGCGATCCAAAAGTGACCTCGCCCTGAAACCAAGAATGAAGTGCGATCATTCTTGGGACTAGCTGGTTGGTATCGAAGGTTTGTGCCTCATTTTTCTACACTTGCTTCTCCACTCACCAGTTTGACAGCTAAAGACCAGAAGAATCCTGTTGTGTGATACAAGGAGTGTGAAGATTCCTTTAATATTCTGAAAGTGCATCTATGTTCATCTGCTGTACTCTGAAGTCCTGATTTAAGCAGGAAATTTCTGGTCCAAGTAGATGCATCCACAGTTGGTTTAGGAGCTGTTTTGGCTCAAGGAGATCCTGGAGAGGAGCAACCCATACTCTACCTGAGTCGCAAGCTGCTACCTCGGGAGGTGAGATATTCTGTGGTGGAAAAAGAAGGCCTGGCCATTAAGTGGGCTCTGGAAAGTCTCAAGTATTATCTTCTGGGCAGAGAATTTGATTTGGAGACAGATCATCATGACCTGACCTGGATCAACACCATGAAGGATAGTAACCATTGTCTAACTAGGTGGTATTTGTCCTTGCAACCTTACAAATTTAACATCTGTCATAGAAGTGGCAGACTTAATAAAGTGGCAGACTTTCTTTCTAGGTTGCCGAATTTCGCCAACCTTGGAGAGGAGAGGGGTGGTGTGACGGAGGAGCCGTCATCAGCCGGGACTTACTAGCGTGTCCGTTTCAGCATGCGCACAAACACACACACACATACACACAATCGCATTCTGTTGCAGGTTTGGCTGGCGCCATTCATCATAAGTTCACACGCAGTGTTCTGTTTCATTTAACATTTATTCTAACCTGTTTATTTTCAACTAAGTATATTTTCTGCTTCTATTTTCAAACAGGGTTATTTCCGGACTGTAGTGCGCCGGAAGGAGTCAGGTGATGACATAGTGTTGTCATCAGAATGTACTGAGTGTTTTGTATTAAATTGAGTATTGTATTTTAAATACAAATTTATTTTTCTTTTCTCATTAGTATTGTTTTGTTATTATTATTATTATCACCATAATTATTTTTGTTAGAAGTAATTGCTTAGTTTTGTTTTATTTTTGCTTTCTGTGGGTGGAGCCTGTAGCTTTAAAAGAAGGCATCTGTTCCACAGGGAGGCAGTCTGTGGCTGGACTCCTGAGATCTCACAGTGAAGGTGATAAGACTCTTATTTTTGACGGTACTGCTTTTTCTGATTTTAACCTGCCTTGGACAGCCATGTAAAAATCTGCACCAACCATCTTTGTTCACCAGAAGAAAAAAATAAGTCAATAAAAACCACTAAACTTATCTCCGGCATTGGCCAGTAATTTATTTGTTTGACCAAGTCATAATAGAACCCTGTAACACACTCAAGGAAGGAAAAGCATAGACATAGCATATATACATAGACACCTCATTGGACGTTGTCCAACATGCCTAGAAGGCGGCCATCTTGAATCAGACCACAGTTCAGACAGCTGCTGTCAGAATGAATAGGAGGCACCTTAGATCTCATTTTAATCACATGAAAGACGAGTCAGAGATAATATTACAGTAATTACATGTCTCAACAATTTTAAAATTACCATTATGTTAGATTACACATAGCTATTCAGATTAAAACTATTTAAACTGAACTCAAACTGGATGAGATATATGCAAAGTAATATATTTTGCAAATACATATGATAAGCAAAGTTAAAATTTTGTATATTATAAGATTATGTTTTACAAATATTATATATTTATGTAGTGTAATGTAGTGTAATAATATTATCATTTAGTATTAAATCACTGCCCTTTGATGAGTTTTATGATGTATAGAGGAAGATTTGTTGTAATGTTATTTACAAAAGAGAGTAAAGTCAGCATTTTGTTTTTTTAAATTCATTTTATGTAAATTTATTTATTTTCTGTCATTGTCAAGACTTTTTTGTCAAATTGTATTGAATAGTAAATTTTAGGTCGTGTCTTACTAATGGTGTAACTTTGGTACTTTTTTAAGTTTTTCAAAACATAGTATGATGATTTTGGAAAAAAGTTTACTTTTATAATTATTTCTGTATATGTGAACATTTGTTCTTGAGTCAGTTAATGTGTTATATATAATATAAAAAAACTTCCTCACCCATCGTGGGTATTCTCCCCTTTTTCCTCCAAGCTCGGGTCTTCTACCAGAGGCCTGGGAGCTTGAGGGTTCTGCACAGTATCTTTGCTGTACCTAGAGCTCCACTTCTCTGGACCGAGATGTCTGATGTATTTCCAGGGATCTGCTGTAACCATTCCTCAAGTTTTGGCTTCACTGCCCCAAGTGCCCCAATGACCACGAGCACCCCTGATGTCTTGACCTTCCAGGTTTTCTCCAGTGGTATTTCTCTAGTTTCTTATGTTCCTTTTTTTCCTGATGTTGCAGTCACTTGGTAATGCCATGTCAACCACAACAGCTTTCCTCTGCATTTTGTCCACCACCACAATGTCCAGTTGGTTTGCCATTACCATTTCATCCATCTGTATCTGCAAGTCTCACAGGATTTTGGCTCGATCATTCTCTACCACCTGTGGAGGTGTTTCCCACTTTGACCTTGGGGTTTCTAGCCCATACTCTGCACAGATGTTCCTGTATACCATTCCAGCCAACTTGTTTATGGCATTCCACATGTAAGCTTCTCCCTGCTCGCGATCTTACACCCTGCAAAGTTACATATTGTACTGGATTGTCTCAGGGGGCTCTTTTCACAGGCTGCACCTGGTGTCTTGTCTGAGGTGCCGGATCTGGGGCCTCTATTGCTCTGGTGCTTACGGCTTGTCTCCTGTGCAGCCATGATGAGTGCCTCCTCGTGCTGTTCTTCAGTTCGGCTTTGTCTAACTTCTTTGTCCAGTGGTTCATCCCGTGTAGGGGCTGCTGTGATTCTATAGTTAATTCCTATTCCCATCTCAGCTGGGAATCTCTGGGAATTTATGTTTCTGATACTTTAAGATGTTTATTGCCCTCCCCCTGTAGGGGTGGTAAAAATATCTTATTTAATCAGATATTATTTCAGCTGTTATATACTGCTTTATGACACACAGTCCTACTCACTGTGTGTGTTAGAACAATAAATGAAAGAGTGATTCGAGCACTAATCATGGTCAAACAGTTATTTCTGCACATACATGGAATAAATTCACCACAACTTCTGTTCAAAATATAAGAGTTTATTAACAAAAATCATTCAGCTCCAAGTCAAACATATTTCAGTTTAACACTCTCAACTAAGACTAGTAAAACTCAACTAAACTAAACTAACTACTATGTACAAAGAGGAAGGAGAAAACGGTTGAAAAACATATTACAGTTTAAGATGGATTCTGTGTTTGAAACCAAAGTTTATCTGGAAGAATTTGGAATGTGATCAAATTAGCTTTTCACTAATTTTAAAGAAATTGGAATGTTTTCAGACCAATTCACAATGCAAATCCATGAGGTGAATAAAACATTATTTGGCCAAATAATGTTTTATTAAATGATTTGCTTAATCAAGAACCAATAACCTTTAGCTAAATGATTTCGGCACCCTCTCTTTGAAATAGCTAGCAGCGAATAGACATCGGGATTCCACTAAATGGCTCTTGGTCAGACTTGGTAATGGAAATGTAATGGTCCGCTTGGAAAGCTTGAGTTTTATCCAGTTTTGCAGCTCTGCAGTCAGGGTTCTTTTGTCTCAGTCTCGCCAGCAGGTCCTCTGGTCTCGTACCAGGGCATGGGTCCTCGTCCAGTTTTGGCTCTTGCAAGTTCTGAAAACTCAAGAGAAAATGTGCTGCAAAGGTTCTGTTTGGAGCAGTTAGGTTCTGAAGAGTTCTGACTCATCCTTGATGGTTCTGGGGATCTGGTTCCCCTGGGGCCCGCATCTTCACTGTGGGCCACAGTGGGCCCCAGCTTTGAGCGCAGGAGCAGAAGGAGGCTGGATCAGACGAGGGAGAAAGAGTGAAGAGGCAAAAAGAGGAAGAATCCTGTGTGCTCTGTGGTTTTGTTCTGCCCTCACAGAGGGGGGTAGGTTTTCACACCTCTGTGACTTCCATGTGACTGCTTTGGCTGAAAAAGGGGGGCTGCAGAAGTCCCCCAGCTGTTATTCACCAAAGCTGCGTTTTCTTCTCTGGTCATCCTATCAGGATGAAATATGGACACTGCTTCCCAATGTCCAAAAAGTATGATCATGGCATATGGCACAACAGGGCATATCCTCCCATTATGGAGTCTGTGGCACCTCTTCATCTATTCCCTATTGTCTGAGACATTCACTGAGGATGTCATCTTTTGAAACCTTGTCCTCGATGTACTTATGGATCTTGGATGTTTCCAGGATAGTGGCTCTTACACTCATTAGACCTCAGCCTCCTTCCTTTCGGCTGCCGTACAGTCTCAGGTTCTGGATTTGGGGTGGTACCCTCCTTGCATGGTTAGGGGCTTTAGTGTCTTAACATCTGTGGCCTGTGCCTCCTCCTTTGGCCATCTTATTATTCCTGCACGGTATCTGTTGAGTGGTAGAGTGTAGCTATGTATTGCCTGAAACTTATTCTTTCCATTGCACTTAGGAGCTGCCTCACTTGTTGGGAGGTATTTGGCCATAACAGCTTTCCTTGTCACCTCTTCAAGGTTGCCATTTGCTTGTGGGACTCTGAGTTTTTTTTATACATAATTATTTCCTGTTCCAGGTTCCAGATTCTAAGTTTCCAAAGATCTTCCTCTCCTGCTTAGTTTGAGAGATAATGTGTTTAGAATTATTCAAGTTTCCCTACATAATCATACCTACTCTCTGTGATTGTGGTATGAATTTCATATGGCTAGGACAACAAATGTCAAAAAACACAGGAGAGGGAATATTTGGCAGGTTAAAAAATGTGTCAAAAATGATCTAGAATGTTGTTAACAGCAAAATTGTGAATTGCCATCCACTGAGCACAGAATGTATCAATCGAACACTGACTGTAGCACATTGTTTCTCCTTACAAGTAAAAAATCGTATTTATTCGAATTAATCTGTCCACCTAAGTTCCCTTTTTGGTCATATTTCAATTAGTTTTCTCATCAGTGTGTGAGAGTTTATAGAGATGTGCACTCCTGTGAGAGGGGGGGGGTTCTTCTTTGATTTAAAAAAACAGCCCTGGGGTTAACACAAACACAGACTGTATCTGTTGTGGTGAACGCCCCCTTTGTTTACATTAGCTGTTTGAGTGTGAGCACGCACCTTACCAACATGCAATCAATCAGTCAATCAAAAGAAGGTGAGACAAACTTCCTAGTTTGAGCAGAGGATCGCAGCATGAAATAAAAAGCCTGCCGTTTTACTCGGGTAGTGGAAGAAGCTGTGCAAAGTTTGTATTGAGGAAGTGAAGAACTGAACAGACAGCCGGTAAGCTTATGTTTAATCCTGTTGTGAATAGAATGTATGTGCTTCGTTGATGAGGCATTGAGACGTAATTGCGGGAAATGTTGCTTGTTTGTGGTGTTGTTAAGCTTATAAATACTCACATAGTGCATCATGAAAATGCTGGCTTGTAAGGCTTCTTGAAGCTTTCTTTATTTAGTCGGAGAAGTGCTGGTGTAACTTGTTGTTAGTGATTTGTTTGATGTTGTGGTTTAATGTGTTTGTGAAACTGTTGCACCGGGTAATTAGTGCATCTTTTTTCTGTGTGTGATTAAAATAGACTTTTAGTATTCCACAGTTAAAATGAAATTTCATAGTCTATGTTATGCATATTTAAAACAAACTAAAAATCACTCACTGGTTATTTATTATTGCTATTTAAGAATTCATGTAATCTATGGAGTTAAATAACCTCCATAAATCTGCTTCCATTGTTAAAATGCGTTAATACGTTTTTTGATGCATTTTTTATGATGATTAAAAACGAAATGGTCTTAACTTAAAGTTAAAAACATAGTTTATTTTCATAGAAATATTTAAGGATACATTTCTCAGAACTGACTATTACAATGTGCAATATATTAAATGCTTTGTTTGGTTTCATTTTTTTCAAAGGTTTTTCACCTGCTTCACACAGCCCGTCCACACGGGGTTTCCAACCCTGGCCTTCCAAACGCACAAATTTTTCACCAAACCAGCCCCACTCTCATCCATACTGAGCCGGCGTTTAGGGGTCTGTAAACAATCTTTTATTCAGCCTTCAGAGTGGGAAGATTTTTGAAACGCCGTTTTTCGCCTTTCCATCTTTAAGCTCTAACCTGCATTATTTTTTTTTTTACATGCATGCGTCATAAGGCGTCGCCTCTAAACGCGCATGTAGCGACACAGTATCCTACAACAACAATGGCGCCGTACTGTGTTGAATGGTTGCTGCTCATGCTACTCACCCTGCTGTCGGGCTTACAACAGAATCTTCTTCTTCTGAATTATTACCTCCAGGAAGAACAGAGCAATATCAACGACATAGTTCAGCAACTGAATTTGACTGAACCACAAAAATGGACCCGCAGGGCAACCATATATAAATATTAGCATGCCCAACATTTCGCCGCCTATTTTTTGCTTTGGCACCACAGTGCCAACTTACAGGCCTTGCATACATTTTGCAGCGCTTTCATGCATTCGTGTGGACACATTTATTTACGTCTCCGTCTTTACGACAAACGCTCTGGAAAAATATTAGCGCCGTTGCTCGCTTTGACTGCGGTGGATGGGGTTTACTAATGCGATTGTCTGTAAACCACACAAGGAGAAAAATAAAAGCAAAAGCTGAGACAACAGTTTGGTCATTGAGTGGAACCCAGTTTAATGTTCAGCTTAATACAACCCTTCAAGTGTGGGAATAGCACAGCAAAGATTGAATCACTTGACAACATAAACATATTAACTCATGGCTATATGGGGTGCACACTCTGTAGATCACTTTTATCAGTCACTACCAACAGTGTATTGACTTCAATTGATTTTCAGTCATTTTAACCCCTTTCTATGCCCCTGACCCTGACATTAACCCTAAAGCTAACTGTTAGCTAAACAAGTCAACAGGAGCAAGGAAGAAAATGTCCTCACTTTACAACAAGCGGTCCTCATTTTGATGGTGAAATCAGAAAAATGGTGGTCACTCTGATGATCACACAGACACATCCAATCATTTGCTCTACCCCACTGATACAGACACTTCCATCCATTCTAGTTTTTGTTAACCTGTGTTTGATCCTAAATCAATGTTTCTCTCTGCACCTTGTGGCATGGTCTCCAGTTTTTAGGACCCTGAGCCATAACACCCTGAAAATGAATGACAGGAAGTCCAGTTCATTTCCATCCTCCATGACTCTGCCAACTTCAGCTTTGCTTTCTATGTTAGGATATGAACTGAAGGCTCCAAGTCCAAAGACCAACTCAGGAAAAGATTTATTAGAATAGAAGATATGAACTTTGTTTTCCAGCTGATTCTATCAAATTCTTCACAGAAATATCAACTGAACTATTTTAAAGACATCCTGTAGAATAACTAACCTGATGAAGGTTAGAAAGAGATCTAGAACCTTCTACCAGTGCTGACCCAGTTCTCCCTGAACTAGAACTGGTTCTGAACTCAGTTCAAGCAGGTTCAGATCAACTGATTCATGTTCATAGTTCTCTACCTAAATATTCTGAACTCAGTTCACAGCTCCTACTGGAACTAGTTCTCCTTTATTTATCTTCATGTGCTGAAATAAAGTCCAAACATAAACACGGTAGAGTGATGTCCTTCAGTAATCAGTGTCTGGATGATCCAACAGCCCAGTGGTTCCCAGTCCTGGGTCTCATTTAGAAAACATTGGTAGCGATCCAGACTAAAAAGTTTAGCGCAGACGCAAACTAGGGCTGGGTGATAATTCAATAACGATATATATTGATCGATAGACGTGTGGCGCAATAGAAAAAAGAGAGTCGATAAAAGTTCGATAAGAAACGCAGTTTTCCTTCCTTTTCATTGTAGCCTATCATGTAGGTTTATGGCCACTACTTCCTCCCAACCAATCACAATCGCGGACCCAGGCATGCCACCAAGCGCCGTCCTCTCAAACCACAACACAGAGCACATGAAGGAGATGGAGCAAGGAGAGGCGGAGGAAATTGCTCCAAAGAAGGGTTTTTGTAGTTCGACCAGTTTGGCAGTATTTCGTTTATGGCAAGTCGGACCAAAAACAAACCACAGTTATCTGTAAAATGTGTAGGAAACCAGTGAAACCAGTCTGATAACACAAGTAACTTTTTTATCATCTCAGCCGCCACAGTCAAGAGGGAGTAATGAGCTGTGTAGGCCCCGCTGCTCTCTCTGAGGAATCTTTCGAATTATTGAATAAATAATGATAGGATACTATATATGGATATATATAGTATATATATATATCATACTATAGCCTATATATCCTATATATGTGGATCAGTATATATATCAGCCATATATATATATGTATTTTAGAGTCAACACAAGTTTACCATCAGAAATATCAGCACTAGTTCTAACACATGGTGACTGAGAAAAATGTCTGTAGTTTGCAGTAATATCAAGACTGGAGATAACTCACAGAGTTGCAGGAACTCCACCATGAACCAGGTCGTTGATGCTGCCAGCAGCACTGTCTAGATGGGAGGGGTTGGACTTGAGAAAATAGACCAGAGAAGCACAGCTGATCTCTGACAACCTGCAGCTCCTAAATCTGAATAAAGAATAAAAGACATGTTGAAGCAACTGGAGAGACAGGTTAAAACTAAAATGATGAAAATAAATAATGAATAAAATAATGAACAAAAAATAATGAAGTAGAAAAAGAAAACTGTCCCAGAAAGTCCCAGAAAAAATTATCTTGTTAAAGTAGTAAACCAAGCAGAAGCAGAACATGCTCTTCTGATGAGTAAAGGTCCAGATCAAGGTGTGTTTATTAGTTTATTAGTTAATTTGACAAGAGTCATTCAATAATCATTGTAATAATGAATTAATTGTGATTTATCCATTGCTAACAACCTCAGCTATTGCTGGGCCTTAAACATTTATATCCAAGAATGTTTTAATCATTTATCCTTGAAACCAGATTTATTCAACATATCTCTGAGTATTGATTTATTGTTTAGTGATTCAATCATTTATTGTTTCATAGAAGCATTAATAATTTCCACTGGTTTGATTGCAGCGATGGATTTTATTTAGTCTTTCACTGAGATGACTGGTAGAAAATCCAACCAAACCAAAATCTAAAAATGCAAATATATACACTTGTTTTTTCACTGTTTCTAAAACAAAAACGAAAAAACAAATAATGAGCAGTTTTTCGTTATCCGAGTTTTGTGCATAAAATCGAAAATGGAAAAAACACAGTATAATGCTCATTACAGATTACTCATTATCATTTTTATTTTTTCTATTTTAAGCAAGTTAAATGACCCAGATATGATCTGGCTCATGACCTAAAGTTTGCTTGGAGATGCTGCAGGCAGCTCATTAAAACAACAGACCATTATAAGTTAATGGCTCTAATGGAGGATCACTGTTATATGATTAAAGCGCTGTTAGATGAAGGTAAAAGCCATGCTGTGCTGCAGCAGGTTGGTGTTCAGAAATGCTTGGAAAGGTCAGTTAGAAGATTCTGCTCTCATCACCAACTCGGGAGAAAAAGACTCATCAGACACCAACCTGGAAACGACGAACATATCATCAATAGAAAAGATAAGTGTTTATATTTTTAAAACCTTTAACTATTGAAAAAATAATCACTAACAAGAATAGACAACAACAGTTCAAGTTTATTTACTTTTAAAACTCCATAAAAAAACTTTACATATTAAAAATCTATAATATTTTAATAAAATGACTTTTCGTTCTTTCAATCTACATAAGTTTTGTCTGTTAGAGTGACAACCAATGGTGGCATCTGGCTGTTTTTGAAAGGTGACTTTACACTTTTATACTTTAAGTAGTTTTTGAAGCACACACTTTTTCACTTTTACTTGAGTAAAGACATCAAGTTGATACTTCAACTTTTGCCAGTGTTTTTAAACTGCAGTATCTATACTTCTACTTAAGTAACAATTGTGTGTACTTTTGGCACCATTGGTGATTCAGCATCTAATGTTTTTTTTTCTGTATTTCCACATTACAGTTTAAAAAGGCATTCAGTAAACGTTTTTGACCTGATACTTTTAAACAAGTATAAGTTCTTCAGGAAATTCAGAGGAGTTACTACAAATAACTGCGGTTTTATAATTGTTACACTTATTTTATTTATGTTACATATTTTAATATCAAAATATTCAGTTTTTATCAAGCTTCACATTTATAAGTATCCGTTCAGGAATTACATTTATCTCACATGTCTTTAATTATAGGGCAGCACCTCCTGAAACATGTTGCTAAGCCCATTCCAACTTGTTGATTTTTGCAAAAAAACAACCCAGCCATCGTTGGAATGTGTTATTGGAGTCTGTTGTTCTGTATACTTTTTGTGAGGTCATGACTTTGTTGTTTTCTTATAGGTGAACTCTGAACCTCTGACTTAAATAGAAACACGTGTGGAGGTCTTTTGTGGTCTCTCATACAGATTGGTTTACTGTTTGACATAAATTTTAATATAATGGATACTGTTTAAGCTAATTGGATCTTATAGGTAGTTAATTGGATCCCAGCAGATTTTTTCCAGTATCAACAATGTTTATATGTATCTTGACATTGCTTTAGGTGAGGAATTAAGTTAAATGCAGAGCTATGTAACTAACTGCTAATAAAAAATCCAAATATTAATATCAAGTTTTGGTTCAGCCCACCTTTACCTTCATCTAAAACTGCACTAACAGAGTTTAGCGATCTAATTCATTATGTTTTGGTGCAACTTGTAAAAGTCTTAGTAAATAACACTCCAATGCTCACTAAGTTCATGTCATAAACATTCTGCATAAATTTATTAATCAAACAAGGCTTCAGGTGCATCCTGGACTTATATTCAGACCTGAGAATTTCCAGTTTGCAGTTTGGACTCTTCAGTCCAGAAGACAGCAGCTCCACTCCAGAATCCTTCAGGTTGGTGTTGGCCTGCAGAGGTCCATCACTCTCAGATTAGCGGACTGGAAGTAGAGAACTTGGAGGCCAGACCTTCTCACAACTTCTCTCTGAGAGGTTACAGCAGTAATTCAGTCTGAAAAGACAGAAATGAAAATGATGAATAAATGAATTTTTACACAAACTCTGGAAGCTCAAACTAAACTGATTAACAAGGAAGGACAAAAACAGTAATACTGTTTTTATAAAACAATAAAAATAAAAACAATAGGAATGTAGGGAGTGTGATCAATCGGTAACTTCTTGTGGGACTGTCTGATTCTCCTCGATAAAGATAATAAAAAGAGCCTGTGTTGCAGAGGGGGTCACAGTTGCTGTTTGCAGATGCGCACTGCTGCTGCTCCTCTCCCTTTTGCAAAATGCGAATCCAAGCTTTGTTTTCCAGCATTCTTTATTTCACTCCATCTAAGTGACCTGCACTCAAAAAAACTAACCGAGGAAGCCATGACGGTTTTCATCACAGAAAAACTCAATGCCTTGTTAGATTAAACTCTACAGAAAAGCCCTTGAAAATTATCAATAATGGGGAAGTTTTACATCAGACATTACTCATTTAAGAGAACAGAATTTTTAAAGCATTTTGGAGTCATTTAGACATCCTGGTCCCCAGCTTTAGCTACTGCTGGAAAAGCTTTCATCAAAAGAGATTTTAAATACCTCGAGTTTGAGAATATATAGATATATGTATATAAACATATAAAAACTATTACCAAATGATATAGAAAAATAATAAATGAAATAAGTTATTTGATCAGTGTGATTGAGGCAGGCATAAGAAGTAATCTATTTAAGTCTCATTAAGTCTACATCTGATTAGCGTCTGACACAGTACTGAAATACAATTCAGGTTTTAGGGTTAATTACAGAAACAGATCAATACTTGGTTCAGATTTGCAGGAAGAGGTGGATGAAATGCCAATATTATTAAGAATAATTCAGCTTTCATCAAACTACTAGGTTAATTAACAGGCACAGAGTCAGAACCACTGTACATAGTTAATTTAACAACCCTGAGTCAATAACATAAGGTAACAAAGACAATTGTATCATTAACAGTGTGGGTTTTATGAACATATAACAACAAACAACAAACAAAAAACAAAAAACAAAACCAGTCAGGTAAACATTGTTGATTGTAAAGCCGCGTTCACATCCATCACACGTTGTCCTGGTTTCCACCCAATTAAATACAGACTGGACACCTAATTAAGTCCCGTTTAGCTTGACCGGTCCTGGTCTTGTCCAGGTTCAGATCAGAATTTGGTACTCCTTAATTTAGTATGTTTATGTGTAAATGCGAACGCAACCTAAATGTTGTTCCAAGTTATCACTGTTGCAATGTAGTAGAAACATAGGCACTAAAACTGTCCCATTCTTCTGTTACAGCCTCAGAGTAGTTGTTCAGTCTTCCAAGCATTTTCTCACAGGCTGTATTTTCAGTCATTCTCTCTCTCCATGTTTTGAAAGCTGGAGTCTGTGGTATCCTCCATAGAGTCAAAATGAGACGGGCACAGGTAACAAATCCAGTGTTCAGTACTCTGAAAGCTGCTTTATGGACATCTGGGACCAAACCTCTGTCCCCCAACAGGCACAGTCTTGGTGAAATAGGCAGTTTACTCTTTAACCATCCCTCCATGTATTTTATAACACTATTCCATATTGGAGAAATCAGCGGACATTCCCACAAAGCATGCAGCAATGTGCCTCTTGCTCTTTGGCATTTCCAGCATAAGTCATCTTTGCTAATACCCATCTTATGCAGTCTTACTGGTGTAAGATAATACCTGTTCAAAATTTTATATTGAATAAATTTCCCTTTGGCCTCTCTTATATAATGCCCGCTTTCAGAAACAATAGAGTCCCATATTCCATCTTCAAAAGTGCAACCCAGATCTCTTTCCCACACTACTTTAAGACTTTTACTTGTATTGTTTTTAACCCATGGACATATGTTATACCATTTTGATGCTTTACTAAGTAAAGGTGGAAGTTGTAAAAAACTCTCTATCGAATTTTTCTCCAAGTGAAATTTTGTTTTGTCCTTCAAACAGTCTCTAATTTGTAAGTATTTCCAAAAGTTGCTTTGTCCCTCTAACTTAAACTTTTCTTTCAGATCATTATATGACATAAATGTGTCTTCCACAAATAAATCACCAATTATCCGTACACCTTTCTTTAACCAATGTGACCAATAAATTGACTGTTTACCGATTTTGATCTTAGGATTATGCCACAGGGAAGCATATCTTTGGGTATATGGAGAAAGCGCAAGTTTTTTGTGGACCAATTGCCACACCATTTTTGAGAATTTTAATATAGGGTTTTCAATTTTATTCTGTTTATTATCTATCTTTTGAGTCAGTACCTCGATAGGGGTGAACGGAGAGGAAAGTTCCCGCTCTATTGAAACCCAGTCTAAATCTGATTTAGTTTCCGGCCAATGTTTACACATCTTGGACATTTCAAATGAAATGCTATAATGTTCTATGTTAGGTAAGGCCAGCCCCCCTTCTTTTTTGGATTGACATAGTTTGCCAATCTTGATTCTAGGTTTACCACCGTCCCACAGAAAATGTTTAATCATATTATTATATTTCAGAAGAATTTGAGCTGGGATACCAATTGGTATCATTCCAGTGTAATAATTTATCAAAGGTGCTATAACCATCTTTATTGTGTTTATCTTACCCCATAATGTTAAATGTAACTTGCTCCAATTGTCCAGGTTTGATTTAATTCTAGTAAGCAGTTTTTCTATATTTTCAACCATGATTTCATTAATATCTGGGTTAAGTGTTATTCCCAGATATTTCATGCCTTTTTGTAACCACTTGAAATTGAAAGTAGATAATAAGTTTGCAGTACAGGCTTTTGATACAGGCATTGCCTCTGATTTATACCAATTGATTTTATAACCTGATAATTTAGAAAAGTCATCTATCACCTCTAACAATGTTTTAATGGAATTAGCAGGTTCCTGACATAATACCAGAATATCATCGGCATACATAAATAGTTTATGTTCTCTCCCCCCCCCCGCTCACCCCCAGGATTCTAGCATCTTCCCTGATTTTAATAGCTAATGGCTCTAGGAAAATAGTGAACAGAAGTGGGCTAAGGTTGCAGCCCTGACGCGTGGATCTGGAGATGCGGAAATAATTGGACAATATTCCATTGGTAAAAACAGCGGCCTTTGGGCCCGAGTACAAAGTACTAACCCACCTACAAAAATTTTCACCCAATCCAAACTTGGACAGAGCAGCGAACAAAAAACCCCACTCCACCCTGTCGAAGGCTTTTTGGGCATCAAGTGATATTGCCACTACAGGGTTTTTGTTGTCCTTATTTCCCCACAAAAGATGCAGAAGTCTTCGCATATTATCAACTGAAGAACGATGCTTAATAAAGCCCACCTGGTCTTTGTGAATAATCTGTGGTAACACAGTCTCTAATCTTGTGGCTAGAATTTTTGACAGTATTTTGCAATCAACATTTATCAAACTTATGGGACGGTAATTGACTGGGTCTGTAAGATCTTTATCCCCCTTTGGTATGAGAGTAATTATAGCCTGATTGAAGCTTTCAGGAAGTGAACCACATTCAAACGCTTCTCGATAAACATCAGTTAAAATTGGTGCAAGTATATCTACAAATTTATGATAGTATTCGACTGTAAAGCCATCTACACCAGGTGATTTCATTTTCTTCATTCCAGCAATTGCTTTTCTTACTTCTGCTTCACCTATGGGTGCTTCCAATCTATCTTTCCCATCCTGGGTGATTTTGGGTATCTTTATTTTGTCAAAAAAGGATTCTAATTCTTCTGCAGTTGCTACATTTTCAGATGTATAAAGATCTTCGTAAAATCTTTGGAAAATTTTATTAATATGAGAGGATGATGTTATAAATTTGTCATTTTCTTTAATTGCTGTGATTACGTTCTGATTCTCTAACCGCTTCAGTTGTCTGGCCAATAGCCGTCCTGTTTTTTCACCGTTTTCATAGAAATTGGTTTTGAGCCTGAACAATGCATATTCTGCTTTCTTATTGTAAATTTCATGAAGGTTAAATTTCATTTTGCATATTCTATTAAATTTGTTTTCATCGTGATTTTCTGCCAGTTGTTTTTCCAATTCACTTATCTGTTTTTCCAGTGTTTTGACTTTTTCTTTCCCCTCTTTTACTTTCTTAGAGCTGTATCCCAAGCATTTACCCCTAACAAAGGCCTTATGAGCATCCCAAACTGTTGCCAATTTATCTGTTGACCCAATATTCACGTCAAAGAAGTAGTTTAAGTCGTCTTTTAATGTTGTTACAAATTGTTCATCCTGCAATATACTGGAGTTTAATCTCCATCTGCCCGATCTGTTATTTTCACCCTGCAAAAGTATCTGTAACTTCACTGGGGCGTGGTCTGTTAGGGCAATTACACCTATTTCACACTCCGCAACTAAGTCAACACTGGTACTGGGAATCAGAAAGTAATCGATGCGGGAGTAACTTTTGTGGGCATGTGAATAAAACGTATATTCCCGCTCCACAGGGTGTATTAGTCTCCAGATGTCCACCAGCCCAATCTCTTCTTTAAAAAGGCCTGTTGCGGATTTACCTCCACTACTAGAACTGGCACTAATTACACTTTTATCAATAAAGATATCTGGGACTTCGTTCATATCTCCTCCCAGTATAATGTGGCCTTCAAGATTGCTTATTGTGTTTAGGATGGAGTGAAAAAAAGTGGCTCTTCCCTGTTTGGGGCATATATATTGCAGAGGACAACCTTCACATCATTCAAAAGTGCTTGTATGCATAGTGTACGTCCTTCTATATCTTTAAACTCCTGTAGTAACACAAAATTAAGATTTTTGTTTATAAGAATCATAACCCCTCTGCTTTTCCTGGACACAGAATTGTGAAACACTTTGCCAACCCAACCTTTCTTGAATTTTAAAGCTTCTATTTCACTTTCAAAGTGTGTTTCTTGTATGAACGCTATATCCGTATCATGAGATTTCAAATAGCTAAGAACCTTTTTTCTTTTGATTGGTGTACCACAGCCATTAATGTTCCATGTTACAATATTTATACTTAATTTACCCATTATTCTCCAACAAAAACAGTATCAGACCAGAGTCCTGGATTCCACTACTTAGCATATATGAACAAGTTGGTGCAAGCATAACATAACTTCTTACCTGACTTTTTTTAAAACAATAAAACAGCAAATAAAAGTAGAAAATGGACAAATAAAACACTGCTCTAAAAAAGAACATGGCAGTGAAACCTTCCTGATGAAAAAGTCAAGTCTTATCTGGTCCGTGTGGGTTCTGGAGACGACCTCTCTGCTGATCCCTTCGTCTTGATCCTGACCGCACCGCAGTGACCTTCCATGCCCCGTCAGATGTCGTATTTCCTCCGTTTTCCTACTCGTTGATATCAACAGGTGCTCCCTCGCCATCTCCCGCGGTCTGTCTTCCCGTTGTGGTTCCGCCATTTTCCGCGCTCTCAATGTGCTCTTGTACGAAACTTTCCGCCTCCTTTGCATCTGTAAAGCTGAGCCGCTTTCCTCTCCATGTAAACCTGAGTATGGCCGGATGCGCCAGCGAATGCTTCACCTGCTGCTGCCATAGCCGTTTCATCACCGTGGAAAACTTTTTGCGCTGCACTGAGCGCTCCTTGGTCATATCCTCAAACAGTGACAGACGACAGCCGTCCCATAGTATCCCCTTCTTCTTCTTAGCAGCAGCCAGGACTTTCTCCCGGGCAGTATATTTGAGGAATCTCACCAGTATGATGCGCGGAGGCTGGTTGGGATCCGGGCGAGGACCTGAACTTCTGTGGCAGCGCTCAATCTCATAGTCACTTCCATTCAGCTCTAGACCATCACGAATTATTTTCTGCACGTAGTTAGCCAGTGGCATTCCAGCCTCTTTTCCCCTCTTTCAATCCAACCAGTCTGATGTTTTTACGACGGGCTCTGTTTTCCTGGTCATCAACTCTCTCATAAAGTTGTTCAACTGTTTTGGTTAGTTTCACGTTGTTTCTTGCTAGGTTAGCTACAGTATCCTCCACATCAGAAATGCGTCTCTCAGCTTCAGTTAACCTTGTTTTAATTGCACTCACGGAGTTCTTGAGTTCTGTTGTGTCCGATTTAATAAGGGTCACATCACTTGCGACTCCATTTAACGTCGCTCCCACCTTGGCAATCTCCGCAAACAGACCATTTATGTCCGTTACTTGGCTGTCTTCTTGGCTAGCAGCGTTAGCTGAGTTAGCTCCTCTGGTAGCAACAGCGGGCAGGCGGGTCTGCACACATCGTTTTCTTTCACTCGCCGTCGTCATATTTCGGTCAAATTGCTCAAATGTAGTGAGCGTGCACACAAGCTTCAAGTAGGATGTTGGTAGGAGAGGTTTTAAAGTTATTCGTTTAAAATAATGTTGACGGGGCTAGGAGCTCTTCTACAGCGCAGCCATTCCCTTGCACCTCATCACGTGACCTCAAAATGGCTCAAATGTAACTGTGCACTACAAGAATTGTTTGCCGGCTATCAACCTGAACCTGCTTGTGTTAGTCTGCAAACTGAGTAAATGGTAGAGCCTGGGGGAGGAACAGAAAAGAGTATGGCCCGATGAGAGGAGACTGAGAAAATCTTACATGCCTGGTGCTGGCATCTCTTCTTGTGGACATCCTGTGATCGCCTGTCAGCAGTTCCCTCTCAGCTTAGTGCTTTTTTAAGGTTCACATTCAGTTCTCAAAAATGAAATGTTGAACATGGGTCAATACTCATTAAAACCTTAAAGTAAAAGTCAAAAAGTAATCAAAAGTAATTAGTTACATTACTTTTTAAAAGTAATCGAAAAAGTTACACTACAATTACATTTTAAACAAGGTAACTTGTTACTGTAACGGATGTCATTCTTAAAGTAACTTACCCAACACTGAACATTAATGATAAAAACACACTGGATCTAACTTGATGCTATTCTAGATTAAATTATGTTAAAAGATAAGAGATAAAAGTATTTTCTGAAATTATATAACATTACTGGGATATAAAAAAACAATTTCTTCATCAAAATTTACTGGGTTGCCCTGCAGAGCAGATGATTGCATCTGTAATCCAACAGACCCTGGAACAAACTACAAGCATTTACTAAGAGCTGTATTATTCAAATAAATGGTCAAAGGGCCGGTTCCTGATTATACCATCTTCCCACTTAAATGAGTTTGTTACTTCAAGCACCTAAACTGGCATACCAAACTTGTGTTTTCACTTCTAACATAGAATTAACTGCACTTTAGTTAATGCAATATGGAAGATGGATATTTCCAAAAAATACATAAGAAAATAATTGACTAATTACTATTATCCATTGGTGAAATAAAAGCTTAAATTTGAATGTTGTGAGGTACTGAATACAAAAAACTGGTAGAAATGAAGGATTACTTAATATAGTGTGGACCTAATATAAAAACTCCAAACCCCGTACTCCTGGGTGGGGTAGGTGGTTTCTTTGATCTCCAGCTCAGGTCTTCTATGAGAGGCCTGGGAGCTTAAGGGGTTTTTCTTAGTCTCTTAGTTGTCCCTAGAACTGAGACTGAGAACTGGACTGAGACCTCTGATGTTTCTCAAATTATCTGTTGGAGCCATTTCTCCAGTGTGGAGGTTACTGCCCCAAGTTCTACAATGACCTTCCAGGCTCTATAAATAAATCAAAAACTTAGACAGTTGCAAAATCGTGGAGCTCTTTTTGTGGCTCATCTAAACAATTTATATTGAGCTAAAAAAGCGTGCTGTATGAAAGAGCGGAGGCATACGAAGGAAAAAAGAATTATGCACGCTATGCGCACCCTTTGTTTTTCTATCACGGTCCTGAATCATGTGTAACTCATTTTATTTATGGTTTTAACTAAATTGGCAACATTACTGTTCAGCCCACCTTATTTTTAGTGGGAACAATGTGCTTGTGTTTTTGATGCGCAAATCCGGTTAATGCGGGGTTGCACTGTGGAGAGGTGTAACCGCAGATCATCTTCAACCAGCAGCCTTGACCAGTATTTGCTTTTTATCACTGCGAGTGCGGAAAACCCACATTCGCAGAGATAGGTTGAAGTGAAAGGGATGAGCACGTTCACTGCCTTCATTGAGAGCTGTGGAAATTCAGTCCCTACTGACAGCCAAAAGTGCGCAAGTGACACGTCACTTATCCTCTGTTTCAAGTCCATGTCACAGCTCAGCTCAGCCAGAGCCTCTTCCTCTCCTGCTGAAAGTCCATCTTTGAGTGTCACGGGGAAGGAAAATGGGTTTCTCACCCACTGGTTTGCCATTGTCTCCTTTCCAAAATACTCTCCAAACTGCTCGCGCATCCCCTCCAACTGCGTGCAGACAGCCTGCTGTAAAATCTCCACCTTCAGCGCCGCTCTGGCCAAAACATCCTCCAAGATGGGAAACATTTCCACTGAACCCCGCTCCACACGCGCACCCCACAGTTCCAACTTGGTCCAAAATCCACACGGCCGATCGTGTGCGTAAAAGACGTTGCACTCTTTGCCCGGCAGACAGATGTTCAGTGTGTTTATCTTTTCGAAGACATCTGAAAGATAGGCAAGCTTTGCAACCCACTTCATGTCCTCCATGTGTTTTACCAGTGGAGAGTTGATTTCAGTGAGGAAAAGAAGGACTTCCTCACAGAGATCACAAAGGCGCATGAGAACCTCTCCTCGGTAAAGCCACAGGACCTCCGAGTGCAGAAGCAGCTGTTTAAAGTGCGAGCCCATCTTGTTGCAGAGGATGGAGAAAAGACGGGCATTCATGGCGCGCAAATTTATATGGTTAACAATTTTTACTGCCTTGTCCAGCACAGTGCGCAGCTCTTGGGGCATCCTCTTAGTTGCCAAGGCCTGGCGGTGGATTATGCAGTACGTCCAAATAGCAGCCGGGGCGACCTCTTGCACCTTTTTACCAGACCACTGTGCCGGCCTGTCATTGCCTTTGCCCCGTCAGAGCATATTCCACAGCAGCAGCCCCAATCCACATTATTTTCCCACATGAAATCATTCAAAACCTTGAAGATTTCTTCTGTTGTGCATGAGGGCAGAGGGTGACAAAACAAAAACTCATCATGCACATTTAGCTCTTTAACATTACGCACGTACACCATTACCTGAGCACAGTTGGCTACACAGTCGTCTCATCCAGCTGAAGGGAGAAGGAGGCGCTTTCACGAACACTGTCCACTACCTGTTGCCGCACATCTGCGCCCATATCTGAAATTCAGCATTGGATGGTGTTGTCAGACCACTGGATCACATTCAGTTTGGCAGCAGCAGCTTCTCCCATCATTACTGAACACATGTCCTTAGCAGCAGGAAGGAGTAAAGTTTCACCGATGTTGTGGGGTTTCCGAGACTTTGCAATGCATAAGGTCACCCGATAAGATGCTTCGGTTGCCTTAGCATTAACATTACTGAGTGTCTCTATTGTTTTTTTCTTTGTGCACAGCTCCTTCAAGTTCCTCGCAAAAAACTCCAGCAGCTTGGAAACTAAACTTGGGTGCTTTGTTTCAATGTGACGCCGAGCTTACAGGGTCCCATGCTATCATTAGCCAGATCCTCCTTGCAGATCACACATTGTGGCCTTGGAGCATCATCGGGAGCAGTTCAGGAAAATCCAAACTTTAAGTAGTTGTGGTCATACTTCCTCTTTTTTCTACTTACACCAGAGCTTGTCTCCCCTGCCTTTTTATTTACAAAAAAATTGTCCATTCTTTCTTTCACATCAGTAGACAGCAAGCAGATGGCTTCTTTTCTGGTTTATTTTTTCCCTCGCACCGCTCCTCCCCTAAAGAGCGGTGGCGCCCCCCAGGGGAGGCGCGCCACACACTTTGAAAACCGCCGCTCTATGGTAAACAGGATAAAACAAACAAGCTGGACTTTGTCTCCTCCTAAAAGACAAAATGTGGGAATATTCTGACTTAGACTTAGACAAACTTTATGTCCCATTTTAACATTGTACTGAAAAAAGTAGAATAAACAAAATGATCTAATGATACTTTATGTATTGATCTTTCCTTTGAGTTGGCTTCACTGAGGACCTCTGTTGCAGTCAGTCCATCATTATTCTCATCTGGTCATATCTCTCCTCTGACCAAACAGTTAGCTCTCACTCTCTGTCCATAGTGATCTTCATGGACACCTTGGAGGTTTCTTTTTTTTTTTTTTAGAAGACTTGAAAAGTGACTTAATGAAGTTTAGGTCAAATTACAGAAAATGACCTAAACAAACCAAAAATGCATATCTTTACAAAAGAGATTAAATGGAAATAAAAGAAGAAGAGAAGGAATTAATTCTAAATCGTGAATATTTAGTCCAGCATTAAGGTGGTATTAAACTGAAAATCATGTCTATCAAAGGAGAAAAAATACAAATCAATAATCAGTTATTTCAACAGTTTCTAAATCAGCAAAAAAAATAAAATAATTGTACTTGAACTTCTTAATAGCCATGTGTGTAGATAATCTATCAAACACAATTTGTGAATAAGTGTCCCATTAATGCCATTGTAATATAATGACAAGATTGTTAAAGTCATGAAAAAGTATGAACTGAAAGTCCCTTGATTCACGATACGTATTTGGTTTGATAGTCGGGTGCGTGTTTGGTGTATATTGCTGTGGTTAGATCTCCCAGAATATTCTCTCTCTTCCTCTCTTAGGATAGAAAGTCCAGTTCATCAAAAATATATCTCTCTAAATATTTTAAAACCCTATTATTATTATTATTATATTATTTGTTTGTTTGTTTGTTTGTTTTATTCAGTTTATCATTAAGGAAAACTGTGTGGGTTAGTTTTTTGGAGCAAAGCATTCTTGTATTACTTTGAAATATAATAAATTTACTCCCAGTTTCTCCAACAACACATTTTTTAGTCCCAAAAATGTCTCCTCTTTATTCAACCTGCAAACTATTGGGCTTTTTTGGGGCGACAGTGTCGTTGGATGTAGGAGTTTGCTCTGAAATCGAAGGATTGAAGGTTCAAGCCCCAGCTCCGACTTACATTGCCGTTGTGTCCTTGGGCAAGACACTTTACCTGCATTGTCTACTGATGGTGGTCAGAGGGCCCCGTGGCGCCCCAGTGTAGGGCAGCCCCGCTTCTGTCAGTCAGTGAGCCCCAGGGCAGCTGTGGCTACAATGTAGCTTGCCACCACCAGTGTGTGTTAGTATGTGCATGAATGGGTGTGTTAGTATGTGCCTTCAGGGCAGCCGCCAGTAGCCCCTGCAATCAGAATGACATGTGGACCAACTTGGATTACTTTAGCTGTATTTACAATGATTTCTGGGGGAATGTCAACATATCTCCGCCTGTATGGATATATGGAACAGCTACCAACTCAAGTAGACTGGAGGTAGTGTAACTATAAAGCAAGTTTATTGTTATATCAGATAATGGAGTAACCAAAAAGATCTTTAAGAAGTGTTGTGTATTAATCTGCACTAATCATAAGATAAAATAAAGTTAATGTTTTATAAGTTTAAAGTTGTTTTCCCAAATACTGTTATAAGAGCAATTCAAGGCCAAAAAGGAAAAGAAAAAACAGAGCAATGAATGGAGCCATTCAAGGCCAGAGAGGAGAAAAGCAGAGCAGTGAGTATGTGTAACTGTTGCACCTGGCCCCAATAGGAGTGAAGTCTGCAGGACAACGCAGGGTTGAGGCCCCTTAGTGATAAGAAAGCACACTCAATAAAAATGAAATATTTGACATCTCAAGGTTGCCCAGCTCAGCAAAATTTGGCCATACAAAAAGAGTTGTTATTTTCAAGGCACACGGAGCGGTAATGGTCCCAGAAAGGGTGATGCTTTGACTAAGATACGAGGGGGGAGCAGTAGGTAGACTGACATGGCTTGAAGCAAGGGCTGACATGTTTGTGACTAAACTGTCATAAGTTTCTGATTTGAATGCACCAGATGTTTTCATGGCCTGAGCGATTGCTCTCACAAGAATGAGATGTGTCTATGAATGTCACCGTGTTTTGCAGATAAATATCAATGTGACCTTTACCAAAGACTGAAATATGTTCTGAAGGGGTTTTCCACCGATAAGAAATGTATAAAAGGGAGCTGTCTTCACCAGTTGTCCAGCTTCGGCTCACCGGTGACCAGCTCAGTGTGAATGTGTTGTGTTTAGCAATAAACACACTGGACCCGGACTCAGCTGCCTCTGCCTGAAATTTTTGATCTTTGTTTGAGTCTTTTTCTGCTTTTTAAGAACTTTGAATTTTTATAAGACTTAGCTTCAATTTTAAGTCGTCAAGAAGAGAATTATAGACAAACAGAAGGACTTGTAAAAACAGATACACCTGGGCAAGAATGGGGGTATATATAAAAAAAAAATCTTTTTTCACCTATATGTGGGGTAGTATGTGTCATCCTCAAGCTCGGTCCTCTACCAGAGGCCTGGGAGTTTGAGGGTTCTGCGCAGTATCTTAGCTGTTCCCTCAGACTGCTTCTCTTCTGGACAGAGACCTCTGATGTTTTACCTGGAATCTGCTGTAGCCACTCTCCCAGTTTGGGGGTCACAGCCCCCAGTGCTCCAATTACCACTGGCACCACTGCTGCTCTTACTTTCCACATCTTTTCTAGCTCCTCCTTCAGTCCTGGTGGTATTTCTCAAGCTTCTCGTGTTCTTTCTTCTTGATGTTGCTGTCGCTTGGGATTGCCACATCTATCACTACTGCCTTCTTCTGCTGTTTGTCGATCAACACGATGTCTGGTTGGTTAGCCATCACCTGTTTGTCAGTCTGGATCTTGAAGTCCTATAGGATCTTAGCTCGGTCATTCTCAACTACCTTAGGAGGTGTCTTCCATTTTGACCTTGGGACTTCCAGCCCATACTCATGGCAGATGTTCCTGTACACTATGACAGCTACCTGGTTGTTATGGCGTTCCATGTATGCACTTCCTGCCTGCATTTTACACCCTGCTGTTATGTGCTGTATTGTTTCAGAGGGGCATCTTTGCACAGTCTGCATCCGGGGTCCTGCCTGGTGTGGTAGACCCTGGCCTCTATTGATCTTGTACTGAGTGCCTGTTCTTGTGCTGCCATGATTAGTGCCTCTGTGCTGTCCTTCAGTCCAGCCTTTTTCCAGCCACTGGTAGGATTTTTTGATATCAGCCACTTCTTCTATTTGTCTGTGGTATACGCCGTGCAGCGGCTTGTCCCTCCATGATGGTTCTCCTTCCTCTTTCTTGTCCTCACTTTCGGTTTTCTCCTGCCTGAGGTACTCACCAAGCCATTTGTCTTTGGGGGCCATCTTTCTGATGTAATCTTGGATCTTAGTTGTTTCATCCTGGACAGTGGTCTTGACACTCTCACTAGCCCTCGGCCTCCCTCGCTACGCTTGGTGTACAGTCTCAGAGTGCTGGATTTGGGGTGGAACTCTCCATGCATTGTGAGGAGCTTTCTTTGATGTCAGTAGCCTCTATCTCCTCCTTTGGCCAGTTTATTATACCAGCGGGGTATCTGATGACTGGTAGGGCATATGTGTTGATGGCTTGGATCTTGTTTTTCCCATTCAGCTGACTTTTCAGGACCTGCCTTAATCTTTGTAGGTATTTATAGCTGTGGCAATCTTTTCTGCCATCTCCTCGGTTTCCAAGTAGCTCCGTGGCACCTCAAGGTATTTGTAGCCGTCCTGAACATCTGTTATGTGGCCTCTGGTAGTTCAACCCCCTCTGTTCTGATCATCTTCCCCTCTTTGAGACCATGACGCGACCGCACTTGTCCAGTCCTAATGACATCCCAATGTCGTTGTAGATCCTGGTAATCTGGATCAGTGAGTCGATGTCTCACTTACCCTGGCATACAGCTTGATGTCATCCATGTAGAGGAGGTGACTGATGATTGTTC
>JAGKQL010001103.1:0-19547 GCA_018398635.1 Cyprinodon brontotheroides
CCCCAGTGAACCAGCCCCCTGCCTGAACTGTTCCCTTTTCTGATTCATGTTTTGTGCCTTAAATAAACTCTTTGGACTTTTTACCAGTGCCTCTGTGTGATTTCTGCATCTTGGGCTTACTCTCTTAAAACCCATCATGACAGAACACTGCGGCCAAACACAAAGCCCGGCAGATCTACCTCCGTTGGAGCTCTGAAACAGGGGCGCCCTGACTCCTGAACACACAAACCCTCCGTGGGTTAAATCCCCGTTATTTAAAAACACACGTTTCAAGATCCCACGGGCCGTGGGAATCACAAGATGGCGCCTGTTCAACTTCGGTTCGGTTCCGTCACTTTCGAATTCCGTCCGTCATTTCCAGTCAAGATAATAACCCCCCTTTCTGGTCAGAACTCATCCCGTCGTTTTAGATCACCGGTCCTCCCTCTCTTCCTGAGAGATTTTTCTGGCCTTAAGTAAGCTCAAGTCTTTTCTATTTCAGTGTCGGTTATTTTTTTCAATTTTCACGTTTCTAACTTTCGTTTTGATAAAGATAGGATAGCTTTTGTTATTTCTTTTCTTTCTGGTGAAGCCCTTGAATGGGCAGAGACCAAATTTCCGCCAAATATTAGAGAAAGCTGTACATTTGAGAATTTCACCCAGGAGTTTGAAAGAACTTTTAGTCAGGTCACTAAGTTCTCCGTTTCCGGCAACCTTCGAAATATTAAACAGGGTAATAGGTCCGTTGCCGAGTTTTCCTCTGATTTCCTGGTAAAAGCAGCCGTTTCCGGGTGGAACGAACCTGCGCTCCAAACCACTTTTCTCTCTCCTAGCTCTAAACGAACCAGTCAGAAATGAGCTAACATTTTACGATGAGCCAGCTAACCTTGAAGACCTCATAGAGCTAGCCATCGGATTAGACATCGAACTGCAAACTAGACCCAGAGCCGTCCACCCTCAGTCTCAGGATTCCAGTTCCCATCTATTCCAGGTCAGTCTCAGCTCTCATTTACTCGAGATAGTCAGTTAGCTCCGTCTGTTAAAAGACTCAAAATAGTCCCACCAGTTACACCTCTAACAGCTAGAGATCCCCGCCAGCCTGTTCAGACACCTGCACCCGTCACCGTAAAAACTAAACCAGTTCCCTCGCCTGTTAATCAAGCTCCCCACATCCATGAGGCTGATCTACGGAACTTTTTCTATGGTGATAGAGATGATATCTTCCCTTTCGAGCCACCACTTTCAGTTACACGCCAGCCAGATCCTGATCCTGAACCAGTAAATAACCCAGTTAATTTAAAACCTGACCCCTTGCCTGATTTTTTAGCCTCTGATCCTGTAATCCATTCTGGAATTATTATTTCTCAACCTTACTGTTAATTTGAGTGTCTGATTCAATCAATAAACCAGTTAGCCAAGCTCCAAAAGACTTCACCGCGTAAGAAAAGGCGTAGCCTTAAGTCAACTCCGTGCCGTCTAGAGAAACCTGGGTCAATTCTGTGCCGTCCAGAGAACCCTGGGCCTGCTCTCGCTGATCCAGAGACCCCTGAGCATAACTCTCCAAGAGGGCTTCAGAAAGTGGAGTTGGTGAAAAAGAATGCCTCCAAGAGCCTCTCTACTAAGACCACAAACCACCAAGAGTCACTCTACGGGCGCCTCAAACCCACCTCAAAGACGCTGAACTTGAGCCTCCTGCCATGGCCTGGTCCCTCCAGTTCCAGAGGGTGGAACCCTAGCAGTCGGTGGTGTCCCCTGTTCCTGATGTGGAGCACCCAATCGGTGAGCTCCCATATTCCTGAGGCTCCGGGGCCGCCAATCGGCGGGCTCCCATGTTCCAGACCGGGCCGCCTTCAGTGACTCCCTATTCATAAATGACCGAAGACACTTAGGAAGCAGATGTGTGTGACTGTGTGAAAGTGTGTGAGGAAACAATCGAACCGTTGGAGGTTCTATTTGTTTCATTCTAAAACAGCAGGAAGTTAATACAGTATAACTCTTGTGGATGCAGAGACGCAAAAATTTCTCACCTGAAAAGGTAGAAGTAGAAATTACCAAAACAGTGTTTGGGTGCTGTCCTGCTGAATAAACATCCAGTGCGTAGAATACTCTAGGTGTTTGTACTGCACTAAATTCTTTAAAATGGGAAAAGGTCAAATTAAATTAGAGATAATTTAGAATCTATGATTAGAAGTTGTAGAAGTGCAGGATTCAAAAAAAATAAATAAATAAATCAATAATCACTTGAATATATAGTTTGGAAAAAATATGGGTTTGAGGGACGCCTCTATTCCAAGATAAAATAATAAGAACTAAATGATAAAATAATAGAACTAAAGTGAGTCAGGGGAAAGAATTTAAAAGGATGGGTTCAGGGAAGAGTATAGAGAAGATCATAAAGGGGATGTAAAGTTTGTGTCAGATTGATCCGAGTAATTCAAAATACTTGTAGGAGTGGAAGTTAGAGTATGATACATGCACAAAGCACCTAAATAGATCTAATGTTGTGTTTGTCCGGTTTTAATATTATGTGTTTCTGTCTTTAAAGTTATGTTTGTTGGTCTTTTAAGTTGTGTGTGTGTCCAAAAATTGATGAAACACAGTATAGAGGGAGACAGCTTAAATCTGCATAAGCGCGCAGGGGGGGTGTCACTGGAGTGATGGCTGCAGCATTGTTCTAATTGACAGCCTTCCTAATGCGCCTGCAGGGTCTCCAAAACTATAATTTTGGAACCAAAATTTAAAATTAATAAACCCACAAGAAAATTATTTTAGTCCTGCAAGCTACATACAGGAAAAAGGGGGTGTTGAACGCTCCACAGCCTAAAACTAAAAAGCAAATGATGGCTTTTCTAGGTTTGTGTAATTACTGTAGGACATGGATTCCCAATTATGCTGAGGTTACTCAGCCACTGCTTGATCTCATTTATACAAATGATATGGCAATGATAGATAAAATAATGTGGACTCCAACTGCAGAGTCAGCTTTTTCACAACTAAAGGACCTGATTGCAAACTCTTCTGTAGTGGCGCTACCAGATTATTCTAAACCATTTATCCAAGCAGTGGATTGCAGGGGACAATTCATGACCTCTCTGCTAATGCAGAAACAAGGGGAAAAAATAAGGCCAGTGGCAGTTTCATCCGCTGACCTTATTAATACCTCATGCAGTGGAATTGTTGGTCACATCAGCAAAAATGACTTTTATGTCTCCAGCCAGACATCTAAGTATTATGACCACTTTCAGAGATGTAATTCTTTAAAACCCTCAACCTTGCTGTCAACACAAGATGGTGACCCTCACCAATGTGTTGAAAAAACAACTATGAGTTGCAAGCCGCGTTCAGATTTAAAAAGATGAACCGCAGGAGGGTAATAAAATTTTAATATGTGGATGTGTCCAGTTTCCAGAAAGAAATTAGTTGTTTTACAATTGTAGATGAGTTTAAAAAAAAAAAAAAAAACTCTTTACAGTGCTGCTTTAATATATCATCATATTCCTGCGCAAGCTACCAGAAATGGTTGGCATTAAATTTAATGTGAAATTTAAAAGGCATCCAAGGATGCAGGGAGTTCTAGAACTTCAAAGGGGGCTTTCAGCCCAGCCTAGTAAAAGTGTGTGCCAGGAATCTGCAAAAGTTGTTCTCCCACAGGGAAGTTCTTCATCACAGGAGTGAAGAATAGGTGTTTGAGCAAATAAAGGAGCCACATAAAAATAGTAGATGTGTATGAAGCATGGGGGATATTAAATGCATTAAAGGAAAACACATGAATAGTCTTAAAAAATTATTAGGATGTTGAAGTTAGACTTATATGCAATTCAGGAGCCTGTAAAATTTGCATTAAAGACAATGTAGGACTAAAACCATCTAAAATGCTAATTTTTGTCAAATCAGCAAATGGTCAAATGGAATACCTTTAAAAATAGAGAAACCTTCAAACAGGAACAAGATTGCAAGGTTCTATGTTTTTGTAGTAAATATCACCAACTCACCACATTAATTTGTTAGGATGGGAATTGATGGGAAAATTAAGCAATTTTTCCCAAACAGGGTGGCATGAAGGCTGAATGTGGAGAACATATAAATAGCGTTTCAACAAAATCTACTTGTGTCTATATGCACTATGCTAGAAGCACATTGTCAGATCCACTGGATGAAAGTCTGTTAGTTGAACAGTAGAACACTTTGAGTTTGTGCTTTTGTGCAAAACAGTTTCTGAAACAAGACATTACTATAATGGCTACACAAATTATGTACATAGATGGGGGTTCTTAGCAGCAGTTACTGTTATGCTTTCTACACAGATGTAAGGAATGTACCGCTTATCATGGGTAAATCATTTGTCATTGGTTAAGACCAGTGAAGCACAGTGGAGAGACACAGGCCTGCGTTTAGAAGCTGCAGAAGGCGCATCTGATTTCTATCTATGTCCGCACCACACAAACCAGGCTGGTTTTATAGCCCTAACACAGAACTATGGAAACAGCCTTATAAAATTCTGTTCAATGTAAAACCCCAGATTCAAGATTTAGCATGTGTTATAATAACTCAGCATTCTTTGCTATCACAATTTGATGAAAATGATTTCAAAGATATTCCAAATGCTTTGTGGTCTACAAGAAGAATTGATGCAAGACTGTTGACAACTATAGATTTAGTTGAAATAGTTCCTAATACAGGCCAAGGATAAAACAATATCTGCTAGAATGTGAAGCAAAGGAAAGTATAAAACTAGTTATAAAATTTTAGCGGGTGCAGAAATAAGTTTGTTGTTTGGGCCATGTTATTTCGGAGGACGGTGAAAAGCTACAAGGGTGTCTTTTTGGAGTTGTGCAATGACTGCAGGGCTTAGATTCCACATTATGAAAAAAAAGAAGAAAAGAAAAGCTTTTCTTAAGTTTTTTTTTATGACACACTAATAGCTATGTCAGAGAAGCAGACAGCAGTTCGCAGAGCAGAATGTGGAACTTTTCTCAGCAACTGTCTTAGCTTTGTAAACTTATCAAAAACCGTGCATCCAAACAGTTGGCGGTTAAGCAAGTTATATGACCTTTGTGTTGTTACATTCTCATGGTGATACGCTCATATCTGTAGTGTCTTACTTTTAAGGGTTAAAGAGGACCCGTGTAAACAACAGTCCACCGTATTCTCCTTCTTTAGTGAGGATATTCTATATATATATATAACTGCCCATCAGATCATCTATCAGAGGCAATTTCCCACCAGAATTATGCTGCCTGATTCGTGATCCTTGCCTAGGAGCTATTGTGATCCAGTTGTGTCAGCATGTCTCAGCCTAGGGGGGACTCTCAGTGAATTCTGTATACTTTGAATCCAGCTGTGGATTCTAACCCTTTGTCTCTGTCTTCCAGGAAACCAGCTTCTTCTAACTGTGTGAGCTCAGGGAAGAGCTAACCTGCCGAGCTGAACCCTCAGAGCCAAACCTGAAGAACCTCAGTGAACTTCCATGCAGCTCAGGACTAAGAGCTGGAAAACCCAAAGCCAAGGTCTGCTCAGAACTAGATGTAAGACGCTGAAGCAGCTAGCCGGACTCTGCTGATCAACTCCTCTCCTACTCCAACAGTGACCCTCTCAAAGCTATCTGCAAGAACCCTCAAGGTACAATCAGTATGCTATCAAGAACGCTGGAGCTCCAAAGTGCAACGCTTAACTGAACTGTCCTCTCATCGAAGACCTCTCCTTTGAACCAGTTTCCAGGCCTTGAACCAGAACCAGTCTCCAATCAGTGTGCTCCTGTGAACAATAAACTTGTTGAACTCTAGTTTACTCCTGTGTCTAACCTAGTGGTGTTTCTGCATATTTGGGTCACTCTGGAAAGCTTCTCTATGCATGAGCTTAACGCTTCATACCTGTAGCCTCTGGTCTTACTTTTTTAAGGGTAAAAAGGTCTCCTGTAAAACCATTCCAGTTCCCCCATATTCTTATTTTTTGTCTCTCTGGTAACCTGTTATTGCCTGTAGTTGGATGTGTGTGTATAAAGAGAAAACTGTAACTTGAGTGTGTGTAACAAAAGCTAACCTTCTACCCCTGGGATTTATTAAACTATTTCTGGATTCTGATTCTGATGAAAACCAGCAGCTATCATGTCTCCAAAAAGGGGAGTTATGATCCAAATATAGTCTAGTAACACTGAGGTTCAGCCTGTAAGAACTACTACTGCTTTTACCCCCGTTTTTGCATGTCTCACATGTTGTAAATACAATTCACAAGGAAATCAGATAACTAAGTGAGAACAGGTGCCAAGAGGTACAGCTCCAATTTAAGTAATTAGGCATAGACTACATTGAGCTGACTCCAAGTGGACAGTACAAGTACTGCCTAGTCCTAGTGAAACAATTTTTCTAAATGGGTAGAAATTGTTCCCACAAAACATGCCAATGCACTGACAGTAGTAAAAGCGTTGTGTAAACATATCACACCTGAGCATGGTATCCAAAAAATCTTACAAAGTGATAATGGAACACATTTTGTGAATGAAGTGGTATCACTAATGTCTAAACATTTAAACATAACTTTGAAACATCACTGTTCCTACCATCCACAGAGTGCAGGACTAGTGGAGAGATTTAATGGAGAAATTAAAAATTGAGAAAATTCATGGCAGAAACAGGAAAGCCATGGCCAGGGTGTTTGCAGTTTGGTGGAATTGCTCATGAGGATTGTTCCAACATCTGATGGTTTGGCCTCTTTTGAAATGGTGAATGGGAGACCTTTTGTTCTACCTTTATGGGAAGGACAGCCATGGGCAGAAAAAGAAAAAGAACATTGACCCATTAACTAAATGAATTCTGAAGCTGTTCAGATACAGAACTGTTCAAAGAACATGTAATCTGCCCAGAGCTCCTTTTGGTTTTCCCACAGGAAGGCCTGAAGCCTGGAGATCGAGAGCTGATTAAAATCATCAAGGGGAAAAATTGGGCAGCTCCGAGGTGGGAAGGACCCTACATAGTGCAACTAAGCAACCCCCACCACTGTGAAGATCCAGGAGAGAAACACTTGGATCCACCAGAGTCATTGTAAACTGATTAAAAAAATTTTCCTCAGCAAAAAAGCCCAGTTACTTTCACAGGGACCCCACGCCTAAGGTATAGATCTGTGGTAAAATCCAGCTTCAAAGGGGTTTGGTTTTTTAGGACCAATCGCTCCCAACGCTGGTGAAGAAACCAACTTAACACATTCTTTTAGAGTCCGGTTAGTGGGTGCTTCCCCTGATGGACTGATAAAGATGTGAAAACCAAAGTGGTTTTGCTGCCTGGTGATGACTATTGGACTAGTGTTACTAGGGACTCAAACTGACTGTCTGAAACAAAAGGAGGAACAGAATGGTCTTTGATGGATCCACAGCAAGTCATCCTACAGTGCCAAAATGTGGTGGCAGCATTCCAAGCGCTGTTGCTGAAGATTTGAACAAAACAGACTGTTATGTTTGTACTCATATTCCTACTTCTATGAATACAATATGAACTGAAAGATGCTGATGTTTTTTATGTTTAACAGGGGGGAAATGTTAGAGTGATAATTATACAAATTTTTGTGTGGACATATGAAACATTGAAAGAAAGAAGATGCTACATTTCTATCCGGTGATTCAATCAGAAGGGTCATAAACTTTTATGACCTGCATCCAGTAGGTCATGAGGCAGAGTCACATGGTTGTGTGACTTCCATCCAGCCAGTTTGTCATTTCACACTTCTTATAACCTGCATCCTGCCAGATAATCATTACTGGGTCTTCTGTTTAAGGCCCGCCTCTATTATGTTGTAAACTGTTAATAAAAGGCTTTGCTGTGAAGGGATCTGAGAGAGAGTGTGTGCTGGTTGGAGCCTGCAGATTCTCTCCCCTTTGCAGAGGTTGACTTTCCAAAAACCCTGTCTGTGTTTGATCATTTCCTCTTAATCTTTTAAACTCACAATTCTCTGAATTCAAACCCAACAGGGGTTTTATCCAGAGATGAATGAACTCGCTGGAGGGCGGACATGCAGACAAGCGTTGGGTCCAGGGGAGCATTGGAGCGGACTGTAACCTGGTTTTCCTGAAGCAGACTTGAATGGTTCTGTTGGAGGTTTCCCCTTGCTCAATGTGACTCAAATTAATCCTTCCAGGGGGGGTAGAAGGTCCATGCTTATCCAGTGGATCAGGAAGCCATCCTACCGGAGCACAATGACAAAGGCAAGCTTAGAATCTTGGAGACAAGGCAATAATTAGACTCAGCTAATCTGAGGTTGGCTAGAGTACCCAATACTGACAAACAATCTGATGTCGAGGTAGTGACAGCCCGCTGCTCAAATACTCCTCTGGTGATGACCCAATGAGCTGCAGGTGTGCGAGGAGGTCCAAATGAGGAGAGGGCACCATCTAGTGGTGGAAAGGGTGAACAAAAGAAAACACTAAAACAACCCACACAAACTGGAATCCTAACAGCTGCCCCCTCCTGGCCCCTGGTACATTTGGTCTAGATCTGCCACTGTTTCTCACCTTCATACTAGACGTTACATATACTTTAGTATAATTCTGCTCTAAAATTAGTCCTATATTTTTGTTTTTTACTCGAGGAGTCAACCTCTGCCGTTTCCCAGGATGCACAGCTTTGAGTGGTAACTATGTGACTGCCAGAGAGTAACCTAGAAAAAATTCATCAGACTGATCAACAACAAGTCTCAATTGAGAAAGCTTCCTGGAGAGGTGGTGAAATGTCTTCAAATCTTGAAAACCAAGTCCAGTGGATATCTTTTGAATTTTTACGGAAAGTCAGAGATTATACTGCAGACTGTTAATATATGCTCAGCCAGCAGGTGGTTTCATGAACTCATGTAGCTCCAAGAAATGATCCCTTTGCTGAAGCAATCAGCTCAGGTAGATCAATGCCTCATGAGGCCTTATCTAAGCTTTACTGCTCAGAACCCAAGTTCCAATGAAGAGCCTGCTGGGAACGTTTTCTCCTGCTGTCTGGTATTGACGATAAGCTTCATGAAAGCTGGACTGCAAATTGACCCTTCTAGTGGTCTTGCTGAAAACTTACAGGATCTAATGTGTTTTTCTTTCTGAAATGGTAAACATCTGGCAACCAGAATATTTTTTCTCCAGATAACTGCATGTCAGGCAGTGCTCCAAATCAGACTTTATCCCAATGAATGTGGTTATCTTGTCTGCTGGTAGCAACATTAGTGGAATGTTACAGCTTTAATCTCTTACACCAAACATAATATATTTTTTCTTTTTATATTAGGCCTACATCGTTTTATATTGATAAACTAAAATACATCTGTTATTGCTCTGTTGAAGGAAAACAGTATTCAACTATCCAATCAGTTAAATAAAGGGGATCAATGGTAATTCACGTCGGCATTTTATTATTCTTTTATTATGTTACTCTTTCTATTATCTGCAGCTGTTCTCTATATGTCGTCATTTTTCCCTGTTTAGAAACACATTCATCATTTTAATGAATTTTTTCAAACTTGATTTCACATTTAGAATCAGAGTGTTAATTCTTCTAACATACATCAGTTTAATGTTTGGCACTATGGCGCCACCTAGTGGAGGAAAATTACTCGACAGAGATTTCAGAAGACAACACATCCAGACATCCAGTGATTTTATCACCTCACTGGTTTCCAGTTAATCTCAGAGCCCAGATTATAATTTAATGTCTGTTTCTTTAATCCCATCAAAGGTCTCGCTCTATCTCATCTGTCAGATATTTTCACATTAAGACAGAGATGAACATCCTTCAATCGCTGCTGCTCCCTGGATATGGAGAAACTTTACAATTATTAACATTTTACTGGGTTTAAAATTTTTACATTCAAGTTCTGGATTAAAAAGCTAAAATCTCTGAGATGTTTGTGCAATTTGGCCATTAATACTTAACAGCACATGGATGCTCAGAATCTGACATATTTTTACGATTCTACTTGAATTAATATATATTTCACCAACTGTTTTATTTATTTATTTTGCTTTTAATTGGCTTTTTTGCTGCTCCTCTCTTTACTCAAATCTTAAAACTTTAAGCACTAATTAAATGTTAATTCAATGATTGATTGATTGAAGTGTAGAAGAATAGTAAATAAAAGGTAAAAATGGTTCTTCAAATGATCCATTATCTGTACTGTGAGAATACAAATTATTTCAAGCTTTATTGTTTATTGTGTAAACTGATTAACTCTTTAGGCTGTTTGCTCTCTTGTAAATAGACAATCTGACCACTAGGTGGAGTAACGCTCTAATCTAACAGAGGGACCACTGAATGTTTTTATCTTAGTTTGAAAATGGTTAAATGATCAAAAAACTTCTGGATTGGTGTCAAAGCATCTTCACTTCAAAAAAACTGAGTGAAAGTCCAGTTGCCTTCCTATTTAAGCCTGTTTGAGTTCCACCATAGATGTGTTTTTTAAAACTGATCAAATGAAAAAAGATCTGATTGATCCATAAAAAATGTGCTTCTGATTTAGACTCATGGCGAACTCATTGAAATTTGGTGATGATCTGAACCAGGATCCCGATTTAGCGATTTTCTAAAGGATTTATTTCACATAATAAAATAGAGAAATTATTCTTTTCTCTCTGATTGCTTTATTTCTACAGCAGGATGATAGCAACATGCAGATCATGAATGTAAACAGAATCTGTTGGATGAAGCAGTAAGAAGGCCGCAGCTGGAGGTCAGAGGTCAATAAAGCTGCAGGTCAACTATTAATAACAACAGAATATAAAACTAAGGAATATATTTCCTCATTAGATCAGAGCTGTCAGTCATTTTGATCCCATGGGAATAATCTAAAGAAGCAGGAAATCATAGATCATTTAGAACAACTTTTATCTGAGAGCTAATAGTCTGAGGAGCTCAGCTGTGTCTTTAGCTGCTGTTAGACCTCAGCAGGCTCCACCTGATGATTGTTCTTAAAGCTCAGCTCCCAGCCAGCTGATGACTATGGAGGGTTTAGTCCTCACCCACAGACATGTTTCTAACAGGGACTCCATGTTTCAGCTTGAACGGATCAGAACACTAGATGTTCTCTGATCATTTTCAGCTCCTGATGCAGCAGAAGATCTCTGCAGCTCTGCAGACATGAACATGTCCCCTCCTACCTGCTTGGAGGCCTCTGCTTCCATCAAGGCTGTAGAAATAGATTACAATTTTTTTTAGGCCAGCAGAGGGAGCTATTTAGTCAAACTTCATCAGCCATTAGCAGAATTATCATCTGATATTAGAAAGTTTTGTTTGTTAATCTTTTCCTACATCTAATAATCAAAATGAATATGTGGATGGATGGATGGATGGATGGATGGATGGATGGATGGATGGATGGATGGATGGATGGATGGATGGATGGATGGATGGATGGATGCTCAGCTGACAGTCCACTTTATGACCAGCCTACATGTTTGCTTGCTGGTAGGACTGATCTGATCAGTCAGGTTGATTTAACCTGCAGATCTGAACTGTCTTTGGTCTGGTCTACTTATGGCCCTGCAGGCCACCATCCATGATTATAACAGTCCAATGAATTAGAGCATTTCTTTTTGTTTTTGTTTTGAAAAAAACATTTAGAAAATAAAAAATGGGATCATCAGTTATCATATAGATCATCATATATCAGTTGAACAGACATGTGTGAAACTATCACTTTGCATTGTTGTTTTTAAATAATTAGTACATTTGTGAAGAAAAAAAAATGAAATAGGTCCAAAGGACCTTTTTCATAACTTTCCATCTGATGAGATGTAAACTGGTGCATTAGTGTTTACATTCTAACATAAGCGTATGAAAGTGAAAAACACTTAACATACTTAAGTTACAAATAAATAATAGATAAACATTATAAAGCTTAAGTATTTCACAGTTTCAGTGCCAATATCTATGTAAATATGTGTAAAAGTATAAAACCCTAATTCTCCTCATTTTCTTCCTCCTCCTCTGAAGCAATATCGTTAACATCTGCTCCAGATGTGACCTCACTGATTAAAGCCTGAATAAAAACATAGACGAGTGTCTTTTTGTCGTGAGTGTCTCTGTGTTGCCCTGTGATGGATTGATGAGCTGTTCAGGATTTACACATTCATGGGGAGCCTAGAAAAGCATCAAATAAAAACAGGGAAAGGGGTTAAAATATATGAAGATAGCTGCATGAAGAGAAATCTCTATTCAATTAGGTTCGATCAAAATTCTATGTCTTATTAGGTCGATATGCATTCATGATTTAGAAATTTCCTTTTTATTTTATTCAATTAACAATATAAAGTCTAAAGCCATGATATTAGGTCTACAAGTTCAAAAGAAAAACGAAAGAACTGTAACATAGAACATCCAGCCAACTTTACTCCTCTGTCAGAATGTCCAGGCCTATGGAGGAAACATTTAGGGCCTGATTGGAGCCGTTCTGGGGGAAAGCTGAGGTCCAGTAAATGAACCAATCTGGAAAGAAATCTGTAACTTTCATTCAGATGCAGAAGTGCCAGTAAAGAGGAAATCGTCATTTTGATGACTTCATTCTGCATGACACACACAGCTGACCTCCAAAAATACAATAATTCTTCACTGTAGTCTGTGTGATGCATGCTAATCCTCACCTGCACACTTTATGGGTTTTATAACTGAACGCTTCATTCGTTCACTACGTTTGTGTAACTTCTATTATTTGTAGTTCTATCCTGGAAGGTTGTGCATCCTTCCTGTGACTGTCCTGTACTGACATCCATAAAGCGGAAGGCTTTCAGTAAGGGACGACTGCTTCACTGACCAGCCCATCACAATGTTTACTTTACAAATAAATATTAATTATTTCTGTTCACAGCAATGCTAAACTCTGACTGCAAGTTTACTTCAGGGAAATAGTCTGATTAGATTTTTAACTCTGTCCACTAAGAAACTGATGTTTTGATTTTACTGCCAGTCCTGAGGGCTTCCTCCCTTCCCATTGTTGTGATTTTATGTTCAATTCTTTTCCCAGCCAGCTGGGAATTTAGATTTCTATATAAATGAAATATCTTATTTGGACCGATTAAGTATGAATAATTCAAACAAAGCTTTTTCAAATCAGGTGACAATTCAACTTAGACTGCAAGAAAAGAAATCAGTCGATGCAAAAACTTGATAAGAGAAGCTTTTGCTTTAAAAATAAAAAATGTTTATTTGTTTTTGCTCCTACATGTTTTTCTGTCACACATTGAATCACAGCAAATGGCACAAATTTTAGAAGCAAAAAATACATTCAGGAGTAAATATTCAGTCAAAACAAGCAATAGAAAACAATTCAAACTGGCTGCAAAGTTAAAATGATGCAATTCAAAGAATAACTGAAAACAATACGTGGCTTTTAATAATATTTTGTACTGGATAAAAAGTGGAACACACATATTGGTTTATATCCTGAATATTTCAGCATTTATAGATGATTAAATGATGAATTACAGCGTTTATTCATGTTAGTTTATTTACTTTTCCTTTAATAGTTTTAAAGGATCTGAAGCTGCAATAAAAGCAGGTTAGAAATGAGCTGCATGAAAATAAGCAGATATATTTGAGATAACATGCAACACCATTACAATGGCTGGATAGAGAGAAGAGGGGAGGAAGAGGAGCAGAGGGGAGAGAGGATGAAAAGTAGGAGAGTGGCACATAGTAACAGTAACACTGAGTGTGAATAGAAAGTGAGGAATCAGGGATTTTGCTGCAGGCTCAGAGCAGAGAAGAAGATCAGAGATATCAGAGCATCAGAGGAAAATAGTGAAACATTGAAGTTAAAGAGAAGTAAAGGAAAATCTAAAATCCCTAATAAGGCAGTCGTGGGTGAGCGGTTAGGGTGTCAGACTTGGATCCCAAAGGTAACCGGTTTTACTCCCGAGGTTGGTGGGGGGATTTAGGGTTTCTGAGCATTGGTACCGTCCTCCCGCCACACTGCTCCCTTGGGGCGCCATTGAGGGCTGCCCCCTTGCACGGGTGAGGCATAAATGCAATTTCATGGTGTGCAGTGTTCACTTGTGTGTGCTGTGTCACAATGACACAGAAAAGGGCTTTGGGAGGAGTTTCCCAAAGGGCTTTCACTTTCACTTTCAGATGTAGAAAAGCCTGCTATCAGTTCAGAGGCTGGGCTAATGGCTGACTGATGATTGAAGATGTGAGCTGATGTTGATCAGAATGAAGGACAGGACAATCAGACACATCAGGACCAGTTCTAACTGGTTTATGGGGGATCAGGAAAACTGGATCTGAAATAAAACCTGAAGGAACTAAATATTCCCACATTTTCTTTGCCCTGAAGCTCCAAATGATGAACAGCTTTCAGATGATGGATGATGTCTGTTTCAGGAGGTTCAGGCTGGTTCTGGATCAGAGTTCTGGGTCCAACTGGGTTCAGATGTTCAATCTGTTGCTGTTCTGACTGCAGCGTTAATAATTCCCACTGTTTCTCTGCACCTTAAACACATCAGACCTGCAGCTGTCAGAGTTGGTTCTGGACTGAACCTGTTTTTGCTGAGGAGACCAAATAATCAGAACACTGTTAGAAACAAGTCAGAAGGACAGAAAGACACTGATGGACAGAGAGACAAACCTTTGACTGTGAGATAAACTGTTTTCACTCTCAGCAGTTTGTTGTCCTTCTCGACACTACATCTGTACGGTCCACTGTCCTCCATTGTTGGATTCTTCAAGGTCAGACTGAAGACTCCAGTTTTCAGAGCATCTTTGTTCATCTTGGTTCTGGTTTCATTGGACGGATCTTCAGGCTGATCAGAACCTGTCTCATACACATGGACAACCCTGTTTCTACCAACGTCTGTCCACTCCACTGTGACCTCTCCCAGCTCCTCAGGTAATGTTGTCTTGAACGGCAGCAGGACAGACTCCGCCCCCTCCTCCACCTCCACCTGATGGACTGAGAGAACAAAGAGAAAGATGAGCTGTAGAGAAAGCAGCAGATCTTCATCACTTTATTGACTGATTGTACATAAAGCTGAAGGCCAGAAGGTAACAGAGAGGAGCTGCAGATGATCAGAGTCTGGATGCAGCTGAGCAGCAGTGTGCAGCTGCTGATCTTCTTCCTCCCATCCAGTCTTTGTCTCCATGCTCAATAATCTTCTCTGGTGAACAGACACCTTCATCCCACCTCAGCAGGATCTTAACGTCAGCAAATATTGTGGCAAAGTATTGCTGACTTTGTAAATCTGCAAGTTTCACATCAGTGTGATAGAAGAGCCTGAATCACAATCAGGTCACAGATTAGCGGACCGCGGTGTTATGAACAACATTAAATCCAAAGCTTTTGTCTGAGGTGCGGCTGATTTATTTGTTCTAGTCTCTTGTTATTCACTACAACAATAAACAGTGATGCCGACCGAGTTTGGAAACTGCAAAGCTTTGTCTATAGTAGAAAATAAAACGTGCATCTACACAGCACAGCGTTCACAGATCAGTGTGACTCATTCACGAGCGTCAGATAGCTATGGTGCATTCAGGAGCATGGGACATTTCATACTCCCAAGGAAAGAGACATAAACAGAACAGAACTTAACTCAGACAATAATGTATTTATTCAGAAACATTGTGGGCTTCTTACAGTACTGAACACTCTATAATTGTATTTCTGTTTTTTTATTATTCACATCTGCTAGCTCTTTATTCTGCAAAAACTTAAATTATTACAGCAGCAAATTATCAAATTTAGCCTGTTTAAAAGCTCCAAATGAGGCTTCGGATCGTACAGCCACAACTGCATTGTCATTGTTTTTTACAGGCAGAATTAGCATTTGCTGACCCTTGGACCTTTAACTTACTGATGGATATACAGGAATACAGTCACAGTGTCAACTCCTCTCTGAGATAACATGGGATGCAAGTTTTGGCAATTTCATTGTTGTTTTTTCAAAATTCAATGTAGTAACATGAATACATAAATACCTCATTTTATTTCAGTGTTAAATTTGTATAAAGTTACAGATCATAAAAATGTCTGGACCTTTGCTGGTTGATAATTTTCTTTTATTCAGACCCCTGATTTTTTAATTGTTTTACCCCTAATTTAATATTTATTTCACTTTTACTAGAGTAAAGAGGTCAAGTTGATACTTCAACTTTTACCAGAGTGTTTTTAAACTGCAGTATCTACACTTCTGTGTGAACTTTTGACACCATTGTTCACTATGATAACCGGCGTCAGTTTTCCCATAATCTTAATTCTGCTGTTTTTCCAGTGTGCTGGTGGCTGGTATTTTCTTCCCCTCTAAGGTAATCACGTGACTCCACCCATCCAGTCAGAAGCATTAACAAAGAGAACGGTGGATTAGCCCAGTGAAGGAGCGTCTAACAGCTGTAAACGTAGTTTCATTAGCTAATGAAAGCAGTGCGAGTTTAAACGATGCAGATTGTTCTTACTGCACGCTCAGCTCCATGGCACCAAAATTACATCATAGATTGTGACATTTTAGACTAGAATGGTTGCCGGTTTATTGCTTCATTGCTTCTATGAAAAGATTTATATTTCAAAGCATAAGAAGCCAAAGTTGGTGAATCATTAGAGCTTCTGTTTTAGCAAACAATGTTTCTAAATCACTTCCTCTGTTTACTAGAACAGTTCATGATTAACCATTTTCCTACTACTTTAGACGGAGGAAAAAACAAAACTAATGAAATCATTCTAAACTTTTTTCTGGGCTCTGAAGTAATGACAGTTTTATGAGGCAAAAGTAGCAAGAAAAGAAGAGCAGAGAATCAGAAAGGCTCCAGTTCACCTGGCAAAACAAAAAAGTATAAAGATTTATATTTCTGAATGATGGAGATTAGTTCTGGTCTCTGTGCCGATCAGAGGAAACCTGTCTGATCCGAGTAAAGGAAAAAAGAAGCATTGCTCTGCATGGTGAACAGGTGGTGTTAAGCTTCCTGCATGTTGGATATCAGGGCCGTTACAAACTGGTGACTCTGGAAGCTCAGACTGATCATTGGGACATGAATTCTACTTCCTGGTGGATTATTTATTCATGCATCTGCAGCTCTTTGATGCTCTGATTTAGACCAATAAGAATGATTGACAAACACTTTTTATTGAACATAACTATTCATCCAGAACAACTGATTATGTTTAATGCTTAAAGTTAACTTTAAGCATCCAGCAGGCTGAGGTCATCTGTGATAGAGCTTATAAAGACAGGATGTTACAAGAGAAGAAGAAGAGCCTAAAATCAAGTACCGTATTTCCCCGACTATAAGGCGCACATAAACGTCTTTTTTTTCCCTCAAAATGTGCGGTGCGTCCTTTGGTGCGGTGCATCCCTATGTGTGCTGTAACTGCGACTTTTGAGACCACTTCATTGAGGAGATGATGAAAGAGTGGCTGAATGTAAGGAGACCAGGTGTTTTTTTTTCACTCATCACCATCGCTGTTAATCTGACTCCGTGCGTGCCCATCTCACAGCTGATGTGAAAAACATGGGGAAACAAATTAACGCTGTGCTCGCTGTTCAACCGCTCGACATCGGTGTGAACCGGACGCAACAGGTGCAGCAGAAGCAGCGAGTTTACATGCAAAGGCAATGGTTGACGCGCGTATAGACGCAGCAAAAGGTCCCGCAGCGCGTTTTGAGCAGCAGGCGCTGCGCGTCCCGAGCGTTTAAGCATCTGACATGTCGCCAACGCGCTGCTGTTGCTCGAGATGGAAAATTGAAGTTTTGCTGCTGGACGCCGCATCAACCAATCAGAGAAGCTGATCTGGGAGCTGACAGCGCGACAGACATCGCTGATGATACACATATACACAGCACTGTGATGGCTCACTCTGGAAACAGTTTATTGATGCATACTAAATCAACTTAACCTCCCGACAGAATATGTTTGCTTTTATTATCCAGTTTTCAGGTGGATTTTCCCACTTAAAAACATATTAAAACGACTTTATTCCTGATCACAGCAAATATAGCTGCAAGGTGTATTTAATACAAAGTATTAATCAAACCTGGGAGCTGGCCGGACAGCGAGACAGACACAGCGCTCTGATGACATATGATATTAAGGCAAATGAAAAGGGCTGGATGGATGAGGAGATGATGAAAGCGTGGCTGAGGCAGGTGTATGTGAGGAGACCAGGTGTTTTTTTCCACGCATCACCATCGCTGCGTGCCCATCTCACAGCCGATGTGAAAAAAAAGATGAATCAAATGAACGCTGTGCTCGCCGTTATTCTGGGAGGTCTGACAAAGGAACTTCAACCGCTCGACATCGGTGTGAAGCGGCCGTTCAAAGTAACGCCGCGATCGCCATCACGGCGATAGTGAAGGCAGCCGTTACGCCACCGCTATGGATGGATCGTAGGATGCTTGACCAATGCGACCGCCGGTCGTTCAAGATTTGCAAAGCTTCATTATTTCGAGGAGCTGCGCCGCACGGAAAGTGACAGCCAGAAGGGAAACTGGCATGTCTGATTAGCGCAGCTGTTTAATTTCTGAAACAGAGGATGATGACTTTGATGGTTTTATTAATACTTTGTAATAAATACATGAATAAAGCACAATCATACTCAGTTTTGCTCCCGCTCTATTTTTCTACCTGAAAGCTTAATTCAACAGCAGCCTCTGGGCGCGTCTCCTCCTCTTCAGCGCGGTGGCTGGCAGGTGTTTTTTCATCTAAATAATCTAAATCTTGCAGCTATATTTGCTGTGATCAGTGGGAATAAAGTAGTTTTAATATGTTTTTAAGTGAGAAAGTCCACCTGAAAACTTAATAATTGCAGTCAGTTCATCCAGATTATCTATTTCTGTCGGAGGCGCTCAGACCCCCACATACCAGCGGTGCACCGACAGTAGAAATCCCTTCATCAGCAGCCTCTAGGCTGGGTAGCCTCCGGGTTCACCGCGGTGGCTGGCAGGTGTTTTTCATCTAAATAATTTTAGCTGCAGGCACCAGGATACCGGTAATAAAAGCGAACATATTCCGTCGGCAGGTTTCAGGATTTTAAGTTAATTTAGGAGTGATCACAGCGCTGTGTCATCTACGATGTGTCTGTCTCACGGCCAGCTGCCAGGTTTGATTAATACTTTGTAATAAATACATGAATAAAGCACAGTCATACTCAGTTTTGCTCCTGCTGTATTTTTAAATACGCAGTAGAGCTATTTAAAGGTAGTAGAGGACATGTACCTGTATATAAAATCCGCGCCCTATAGTCCGGTGCGCCTTATGTGTGTGTTAAATACAGAAATGGCACACATAACTGAGAGTGCACCTTTTAGTACGGTGCGCCTTATGGTCGTAAAAATACGGTACATGAAATAATAATTTTCCTATTCTTTTGGGTTTTTTTTAACACATTTCTTTTAGTAGAAAAAAAAAAAACAGTTCTAAATGTTTTTGTTGTGCACCCTATCTCCTCTCCTTCATACATATGTAGAAATGTATTTTTTGTTGTTTTTTTCCTCTCTTAGCTTTCTCTCTCTTATTTGCTAGAAGATAATGAGGATTAAAGAAAATAAAACATCAAAAGACCCAAATAGCAGAAGATTGTCAGATCGTCCAGCTGCTCCTTCCTCCATTGATCAGATGAGTGTTTGTCAGGAG
>JAGKQL010001103.1:34547-57046 GCA_018398635.1 Cyprinodon brontotheroides
GGGACTTAATATTGATTATGTCTGAATTTACTCTGTAAAAAGTAAAAATCAGTAAAAATCAGTCATTAACAAACCTATAATTTATTTTACTAAGTCTAATATTTCTATCAGGGAGGTGATGAAGTTTCTTCAGATCTCAGACCAGCTGCTTCTACAAAGTCATCTAAAGCAGCTCTAGAAAACAAACATCTATCCTGAGATGTTTCTAACATCCAGAACAAGGAAGCTGCAGGAGAAACTGATCCAGAGACACAAACTCACCTGGGAGGAGGAGGAGGAGAAGTTAGGAGGAGGAGCTACATCCAGGTGGATGCAAGCAGATGAGTTTCTTTACCCCATTCATCATAAACAACCTCAGCCTCATATGTTCCAGCATCATTCATCGTCACATTAATGAGAACCAAAGACACGCCTCATCCTTCATCTCTGTCCTGAAAACCACTCTGTCCTTAAAAGATGGATGCTACGCCTTTGTATACACTTGCAGCTATGTCTGTACCAGAGAATACTCCTTCCTTTATATCCATCCTCTTCCACTCTACCAATCTGATGTGTCCATTTTCAGCTCTACATGGTAGAATCTAAGTTCTCTCCAATCACAGCTTTAATGTTTATCTGACCTGCAGAAACAAGAAGAGACAGTTTTGACTTTTATTTGCAGCTTAGAAAAGTTGTTCATTTATTTTTTGTCTGTTTGGGTTAAAGCCTGTCGTGGGAAAAAAGTATTCAACTATTCATCCTAGTTAAATAAACGGAGATCGATGGATTTCACTCAGTCGGCACATTTATTAATCATCTTTGCAAAGAGAGAACAGTCATCATGGCACAGCATTCTGCTCTGTTCTGATCTGGGCAGGGTTCGTTCCCCCCTAGTTACAACAATCGAAAGTAGTCAGAGTCATAACAAATTACACACACTTTGCTTAACAGTAACATGTTATGAATAAACCTTGAGAAAGAATCTGGATTGTTATGGGAAGAAGCTATGTCTGGTCTACAAACAACATTCTGCAGGGAATGGTGTGGCCTTGAGAGAGAAACAGACTGAGTGAAAACTTTTATAGAGAGTAAATATGAATATTAATATATAATGAGAGAAAGATATACATTTTCCCACAATAAGCCGAAAACTAAAACTTCCAGGTTAACATGTAGAAAGTTTCCTCCATTTTCAGAGCCTCTGCTATATGGAGCTAAATCTCTCTCAATTTTCAGAAACTCAGCATCTCTTCATCCATGCCTTTGATAAGTTTGTTTTGAAGTTGTGAGACGCGCTCTCTGGATTTGATGAAACTTTTAAGCCTCTCAGTATAAAATAAATACTTTGATCAAGATGAGAAATCTGCTTCATGGTATGTAGAAGTGACGATAATCTGCATCTAATCATTTAAATAAACGGTCTAGCTTTTGGGAATATATAAGAATTATGCTCTAATTTGTAGTAACTGATCCATTGCTACCTCTGTAAAAGTGCTGAAAGCCCGAGTTCCTTTTAATCAAAGTTAAAAACCCATTTGTTTAGAGCTGCCTTTGACTATTGAAGTTTAACTGTTAATGAAGGTATGATTAGTTTAAGGTTATGGTCCAAATGTTTTATGTTTTACTTGTATTTATTCTGCTTTTTTTTTCTATATTATAGTTTAATTCCTCAGTCATCCAGGTCATAATCATTCCAAAAAGTAAAAATAAAATAAAATAAAAAAAACACAATCCACTAGACTTACTCGGACACACTCATTATTAAGTTATTGATGCTTCTCCTTTAAAGGCACACTGTGTAACTTTTGGCCACTAGAAGAACAAGAGCTGTAACTTTCATGTCTAGCACCCCTAGTGGCCAAAAGGGCTGCAGCACTGTCCCAAAAGTAGGGTTGTCAAAAGTATCGAGCACTGAAACGCTGTATCCGGATACAATACTCGTTTTTAAAAGTATCGATACAGTGCCACCACCAGTGGCACCTAAACAGTCATTCATCTTAAAGGAATAGTACACCCAAAACATGATTAGCCTTCATTTTCTACTCACTACATGCTGAACAAAACTCTGGAGTACTTTTTGATATCTCAAATGCATCTGGAGATCTGGGAGGCTTCTTGCTGTCTGCTGACATTCAAATAATGGAGGTCTATGGCGCCGAGGCAGAAAGGTCCATAAAGTTCACAAAACGTCAATATTCCTCCATACTGCTCGCCCAATGTAATCCAAGTGTCCTGAGTGGGTAGCATCCAGAATTTACTCGAAACGTAATTCATTTAGAACGCTTTTTAGAGCCTAAACAGTAGTGTATAGGATTTCCTTATAAGCCTGCATGCTGGCGCCACGCGATTCTACCGAAGCCGGCAGACCAAACCAGCGCATTCAGCTTCGGCAAAGAACTCATGCTCTTCCTCAACACTGAAGTCCTCAGACATTTTTCTTTCGTTGTTTCTTTTTCTTTGCACAGGTAAACAGCACATTTCTTCTTCACGCTTTGCATTATCGGCAGAGCAGACGCTGAATGCGCACTTTCTTCCGGTTTGGTCTGCCGCTCACCGTCGAGATAGGTGGCGTAAGCATGTGCTAGGAAATCTATGTTACGCACTGTTTAGGCTCTAAAACGTTCTAAATGACTTCGTTTCGAGTAAATTCTGGATGCTACCCACTCAGGACACTTGGAATACATTGGACGAGCAGTATGGAGGAATATTGACACGCTTTTTGTGGACTTTTTGTGAACTTTTCTGTCTCTCGGCGCCGCAGACCTCCATTATTTGAATGTCAGCAGACAGCAAGCAGCCTTCCTCTCCCAGATCTCCAGATGCATTTGAGATATCAAAAAGTACTCCAGAGTGTTGTTCAGCATGGGGAAAAGTAAAAATGAAACTAATCATGTTTTGGGTATTACTATTCCTTTAAGTGCAGAATAGTGGACAATGCACTTTCTGAACACTGTGTGATTGAATAATTCTACGCACTTTTCAGTTTCAGACTTTTTTTTTTTTTGTAACAGTTGCAGCTGCTGAGAATTATTTTTGTTTTTTAACTGGTTTGGCTAGTGTCATTGTTATGTGTGTGCAAAGCATAGCAAAGGAAGGAACACTTAATTTGAATTTTATAAGTTTTTATCAAGCTTGCTTAATATTGGTGCGCAGCACAAAACCTCAAAATATTGTTCTTATTGTTTATTGTATTTATTTATTGTATTTTATTTATTAATGAAAATATTTCTGTAGAATTTTGGAGTCTTTGTTTTATCCTTGTGGTATCGAAAAGTATCGAACATTTTCCTTAGTATCGGTATCGAAGTTGAAAAGTTTTAGTATCGTGACAACCCTACCCAAAAGTCAACAAACAGTCAGCCGACCTGCCTCCTGTGTCTTTTGATTGGGAACCGCACTAGGCACCTAGGTTCAGCTCTGAGGGCGTGAGAAACACTACTGATCCCTGGAATGACGGGGCAGGTCGGATCATGCTGCACAGACAACCAGACACGGAGCTCCAGTGCAGAGCCACCAACTTTGCAGGGCATCTCGGCTAGCTTTTGTTTTAAGCCTGCTAGCTTCCTCTGCCCATATTTTGCTTGAACTAAAAATCCAAAATAATAAAAACGATACGAGTGCATACTAATAATAAAGTTGAAAAAGAAAATCGGTTTTGCCTTAGGCATGACCAGTAGTTGAGCAGGTGGAAAAATAGTAGAGCAAAAGTCTCCATGACAAGCTGTGGAAAAAAGCGTAACGTTCTTCTAGGTGACAAGACCTATTCAATGACAGTCTGTCTTCTCCCAACTTACATAGCCAGTATTTGAAGAGGGGAGCACCGCTCCTAGTACTGATGGTGTCAAGTGCTGTACTTTGGCCTGAGGAATCATTTAAAATAACATATATGCATTTAGGTCAAAAAGTCTGTGGTCTTCATTTCATATGATCATCTTCATCAGTCAGAACCACAGCAGGAATGTGGAGAATGTGTGGGAACCACTGGACTGCAGAGTTGGTTTGGATCATTTCAATGATCAAAACACCTTCAATTATTAGTGATTTATTTGTGTTTTAGATGAAACCTGGAAAACACAGCATGACAGCAGCTGCTATGGTGGAAATACAGAAATTTAAATGGGAGGAGAAGACCTGCACTGGTAATGGGCTACATGCTGCCACTAGTGGCCAATCTAGAAAAATATTAGAAGAGGGTAAGCATTTTTCTGGTGTGGCGAGAGCAGTTTACATACACACACACATCCACAAAAATGCTTGTTCTGCTATATGTAGTAAGGAACATGTGTTACCTTCCATTGATTTTCAGTCATTTCCAACCCTTTCTAACCCTAACCAGTAGCAAAATACCTTGTGAGGACCAGCAAAATGTCCTCACTTCACAACAACTGGTCCTAAATGTGATGGTGAAATTAAAAAAAAGGTCCTCAATCTGATTCCTTTACAGGTTCACACAGTTTTTATTTTTAAAGCAGCATCATCTTGAAATACATTGTGCTCACACTAAAAATCATTACATTTCTTTTTACTCAAATCTTTCTGTTATTTATATTAAAGCAAACAATGATTAAAATTGATGAATGACCATTTAGATACACAGAAAAATGCCTGTTTCTTTAATTATAGTTTATTTTTTCATATTCAAATGGAGATGAGTGATGATGGCTCAGAATTTCTCCTTTCACTGTCCCAGAATTGCATGTTGTCTCCTCACTCACTTTCTTCCTTATCTTGCTGAAACTCTTCCTTTTTTGATCTTTTCACTGCTGTGGCTCTCTGGCTCTTGTCCCTCATTACTATGGTCATCATCCATGTTCAAACTGGCAGATATATGTTCTCCTTCCACCTCATCTCCTCTGTCAACCTTTATTTGCTCTTTTTTTCTGCCTTTTCTCTTGCCTTTTTCTTCAGCCGGAAAATTAATAGATATGTTACCACAGCTTTTCTTCCAAATTTCTGTAAGATTTAAACTAACTTTACAATGTTTTCTTCTAGAAATTTTAAATGATTTTACCTTCCTTACCTTACACAGACCTAGCAATGCATGAACATGAATAATATTGTTAATTTTTCATTGTGTCAGACTCTATTACAACAATGTACAGACCAAGTTTTCTTTCTCTTTCCCTCTTTCTGCCATAAATTTGTTATTTCTACTTCTTTCCTTTGGTGCTGCTACCTTGTTTCCTAGCTGCTGACACTTCGCTTCAAAACAAAAGATTCTCCCTGCTGCAGTCACACTCTGGTTGCACTACGCCATGTTGCATTTAAAACAGACGGACATTGGAACGCCCCACTCATAAGTGATCAGATGGCTGAAAAAAAAACATTTAAACCGGGAAAAATCAACTTTTAGTGACAGTAGGAACAGCCAGCTGACATGCGTCTACCCAGGTCAAAAGACTCTTCTTCTTCTTCTTGTCGAGTTTTATGGCGGTTGGCAACAAACTGTTAGTAGCATTACCGCCACTTACTGGTATGGAGTGTGGTTCGTGATGGTTTAAATATTTATCCTGATACATTCTACCCTAACTTCTTCTAAACATACATTCACACTTAAAAATATAAACATATTTGTGCACAGCTTTGTATATCATTCCTTCACTCACAAACACTCTTACTATAATTAAATTCTATGGAATAATTTCGTTTTCTTTAGAAATCGAATAATTATTTGTATGTGTTTACTCCTCAAATTTTTCCTCAGTATATCTAATAAATTAACCTTCTCCTTAATGTCTTCAAACTCTCTCCTCATATATCTTCTCTCTTTCATATTTATGACATTCTAATATAACATGTTCTATGGTTTCATATTTATCACAGAAATCACATTTGGCCCGTTTTTTGTTTTTGTATTTTAAAAAGTGTATAATTAAGTCCTGTATGACCAAATCTTAACCTTGTTATCACTCTTTCCTCCTTTCTATTTCTTCTTCCATTTCTTCTTTCTCCTACCATCTTCTGAATTTTATAAAACCATCTTCCTGTTTTATCTTCATCCCACCTTTTTGCCAAATTTCCATTAGTTTCTCTTTAATAATACTCTTTCCTTCTGATTTACTTATTTTAACTATAAAACTAATAGAATGTTTAATTGCCCTTTTTGCCATTTTATCTGCCCTCTCGTTTCCTTCTACCCCAATATGTGCTGGAACCCACACAAATGTAACTATCAGCCCCATGTTTCGTATTCTGAACAGTGTATGATTTATTTCTAATAAAATGTCCATCCTACTATCTGTTTGGTTATTTTTTAAACTTAACAATGCAGAGCTTGAATCTGAACATATTATTGTTTTTAATGGTTTTATGTCTTCTACCCATTGTAACGCTAATAATATTGCCAACATTTCTCCTGTGTATACTGATAATCCATCTGTAATTCGTTTTCCTATTTTTATATTGAATTCTGGTACTACAAATGCTATTCCTAGTTTCTCAGTTATTTTTGATGCATCGGTATAAATTTGAATATATTGATAATAACTGTCTAAATGTAACTGTACTAAATTGATATCTACAGCACTTGATTTATCTTGTTTATTTTCCATTAGTGACATATCTACTGTTGCTTCTGGTAGAATCCAAGGAGGTATAATTGATATTGGTGTTGTTTGACTCATTTCTAAACTATTCATTTTAAATTTTTTTATTTTATTTTCAATTGTCCATCCAAAACTCCTCATTTCTTTCTTTTCTTTTTCCCAGCATGGATTTAAAATGTCCAAAGTTGGGTGATCCCCTTTATTTCCTTGTAAATTTAACCAGTAATTGATTTCTAATTTTGTTCTTCTTAAATCTAATGGCATTTCTCCCATTTCTATTTCTAATGCTGCTGTTGGTGTGGTTTTAAATGCTCCAGTACATAATCTTAGTGCCTGATGTTGGATAATGTCTAATTTGGTTAGATGTGTTTTAGCTGCTGAACCGTAAACTAAACAACCAAAGTCTATGTTGGATCTTATCATACTTGTGTAAATCTGTTTTAGTGATTTCCTATCTGCTCCCCAGTCACTGCCAGCCAAACATCTCAAAATATTCAAGATTTTCTTACATTTATCAACAACTTTTTGTATATGTATATGCCATTTTAATTTTTCATCAAACCATAATCCTAAAAATTTTATACACTTTACCTGCTCTAACTCTTGTTTATATAATTTTAATTTTATTTCCTTGTTTATTTTTTTCTGAGTAAATAACATTACTTTTGTTTTATCAACTGAGAACTTAAATCCCCATTGCAACGCCCATTTCTCTATTTCAATAATAACCTTTTGTAATTTTTTAACAATAAAATCAACATTTTTCCCTCGTTTCCAAACAGCTCCATCATCTGCAAATAGTGAACACCCCATGTCTTTTTCAATATCTTTAAATACATCATTTATCATAATTGAGAACAATAGTGGACTTATAATACTCCCCTGTGGAGTTCCATTTTCTACTTTATATTTTCCTGAGGTAGTTTCTCCTATTCTAACTTGTATTTTCCTACCTGTTAAAAAGTCTTTAATCCATTTAAATATTCTCCCTTTAATACCAAACTTGTATAATTTAATTAATAATCCATCCACCCACATCATGTCATATGCCTTTTCTATATCAAAGAATACAGCCACTACACTTTCTTTATTTACTTGTGCTCTTCTAATTTCGTGCTCTAAACAGAGCGTTGGATCGTTAGTGCTCCTCCCTTTTCGAAAACCACTTTGATATTTTGATATATATCCTTTACTATTTAGATAATATACTAGTCTATTATTAATCATTTTTTCCATTATTTTACATAAATTAGATGTTAAGGCTATTGGTCTGTAGTTTTCTGGGTTTGAATGATCTTTTCCTGGTTTGGCTATTGGTATTATAATTGATTCCTTCCAGTTCAACGGTAATTTTCCCTCCTCCCAAATTTTATTATATAGTTGTAATATTATATCTTTAGATTTTTCACTAAGTTGCCCTATCATTCTATACCAGATTTGGTCTTTACCTGGTGCTGTGTTTTTTGTCTTTTTAAGTGCATTGTTCAATTCCGTTTTTGTAAACTCAACATTTAACAAATTATTTGTTTCTTCAACGCTCTGTATAAAATCTTTATATTTAATTTTTGTATTTTCTCTACCTTTTCTTCCATTTTCACTAATATTATTTGAACTATGAATTTTACTGAATGTTCTTGCCAATATTTCAACTTTATCTTCATCTCTTATTACGTTTGTATCATCTATTTTTAGAACAGGATAGTCAAACTCTCTTTTAATACCATTCATTATTTTGATTACCTTCCAAATTTTCTCTATTTTTGTTTCTTTCCCTATCGTATTACAGAATTTTTTCCAATATTCTCTTTTTGCATTCTTTATAGTTCTCCTTACTATTGCTTGTTTTCTTTTATAATCAATTAAATTTTTATAAATTGGATTATGTTTGAGTGTCTTAAATGCTTTATTTCTTAACTTTATTGCTTCTTTACACTCATTTGTCCACCATGGAACCATTTTCTTATCATTCTTACTCCCTGATTTCTTTATAGAATTATCTGCTGCTTCCATTATTATTTTACCAATTATTAAATTTAAATCATTTATATCCATACTCATGTCTACTTTTTCTAAGTTTATTTGACTCAAATATCTAAATTTAGTCCAGTCAGCCTTATTAAAATTATACTTTTTCCCAATTTTAATATTCCTATTATTTAAATTTAGCCCTACTCTTACTATTATGGGGTAATGATCGCTACCTATTGTAGATTTTTTATCAATAAACCAATCACAAATACCAGCTAAAACATTTGAGACAATTGTTAAATCAATAACTGATTCCATCCCTGTTCTTATATTGATTCTTGTTCCCTTTCCATCATTAATACATACTAGATTTTTCATTTCCATTATTTCTTCTATAACTTGTCCGTTTTTATCATTACATTTACCCCACACTGTACTATTTGCATTAAAATCTCCACACCAAATTACCTTCCCTTCCAAATATTCAGTTAACTCCTCCATTATTTCAATCGATAATGTTTTACATGGATTATAAAAATTTATTATTTTTAATTTACCTTCTTTTTCCCATATCTCAATTACTACATATTCTAGTTCTTTCCCTTTCCCCAATATCTGATATTGTATTCCTTTTTTGATAAATATTGCACATCCTCCTCCACTTCCCTCTGCTCGATCTCTTCTTACACTATCATATCCTTTGATCACAAAATCTAATGTTGTTTTTAACCATGTTTCCTGAACACAAACAATTTCCGGTTGTTCTTCCAGCTCATCAATATAACCTTTAAGTTCCTGTCCATTAGCGATTAAACTTCTAGCGTTCCATTGTAGTATTAACATGAACCGTTTTCACCCGAAGGTCCTGGTCTCCCATCTTCCTCCAACTTTTTATTTATGTTCTCCCATGATCCCTCTTTAAATCCCAAAAACTTTTCAGCTCCTCTCACTATTATTTTAATCTTCTCAGTTTTGTGTTTGGCTTGGTCAGTGCAGTTGATAACATAAGCTATGAATAATATTAGTTTTTCCACTGGAATTGTGGCTTTTTCTTCTGTCTGTACTTTGCTTTGTTGTGTAGTTTGTCTCACTGTTTGTTTAATCTCTCTTGTTTCCTGTTCCTTCACATTCTTAACTGCTTCTGCATAGCTTATGTTTTTAGTTGTTTTAATCTGTACGATTTCTTTTGCCCTTTTCCTTACTTCACATCCTCCAAACGTGACTCTATGGTTCCCTCCACAGTTACAACATTTTTCTTGTTCTTCTTTACACTCTTCTAATTTGTGATCTTCTCCACATTTTGGGCATCTTTGCCTCCCTTTGCAGACTGCTGCTATGTGTCCATATCTTTGGCATTTGAAACACCGAAGTGGTGGAGGTACATATGGTCTGACCTGAAAATTGAGGTATCCTATTTTGATGTTTTTTGGCAGCTCTTCATCTTCAAATTCAATAAGGATTGACAAGCTTCCTACTCTTTCTCCATTCACTGTTTTTGATAATCTTTTCAAGTTGTTCACCTTTGCACCCACAACACTTCTCTTGATTTTATCAAGATCTTCATCAAGAGGGATCCCATAAATCACTCCTCTAATTTTTTTATTTTCTCCCATGATTTTTTTCTCCAGAACAGTTCTTTTGCAGATACTCTCCACATTTAAAGCCTTATTCTTTTGTTCTATATCTTTACATATCACCAATAGGTTTCCGTCTCTCAAAATCTTTACCATTTCAACATCTCCAATTTTCTTTTTTATTTCTCTTGATACCACAATGGGACTGATTTTATCCTTTTCTTCCTCATTTTTAAGTTTTAATATTACTTTAAATTCCTCCCTCACAACTTTCCTCCTAACCACCCTTTCTTCTTCTGAGCTACTTCCTTCCAACTCCCGTTTATTACCTTGACTGTCACCTTTTCCCCTTCCTTCATCAGTTTTATTTCTTCCACGACCTCTCCCTCTCCCTCTTCCCGCAGGCGTCCACCCTTCAAAATCCTCGTCTTCCTCATTTCCTATCTCCATTTCCATCCGAACCATTCACATACCAGTTTATGCCAAATCCGCCTTCTCACAAGTGATGTTTCTGCTTTGAATTTTTCCGCGTCCAACACAAACGTTCACCACACGTGCTCAACCGCAATGAGATCGGAAATCGAGTAGGAGGCCATTTCCTGTAATAAAAACTTTAAGAAGACTTCCTGACTCAAATACTTAGATTGGTTTTTACTTTTCTGAATGTAAAAAACAAACTATAGATAAATATATATTTCAAGGTAAGCTTAGGATAAAGGTGACCAGATTTCTGAAATCAAATCTGGGGACATTTCTTGCTCGTGGATAAAAATCAATACATCTTATCGAGATGAAATTAGGAAACGGGGACAGTAATGGTTTCATATATTTTTACATATTTATTAATATTTAAACAACAAAAATCAAGTGTAAAAGCCAGGAATGTGCCTTTCCAAACGTTTAGTGTATCCTAAGATTAATAACATGAATAGTGTTATTAGTAGAAAACTAGAACTGTGTCTCTGGGTTGGGGCAAAGTGGTGGGGGTGGGAGCGGAGGGGTCAAGGGTCATTAGCAGGGCTTTCCAATTTTGTTGGGCTCAAAGAGCTCTGCCGCCTCCTAAGGGGAGAGGAAAAGAAATTTAGAAAAGTAAATACAAACATTTATTCTATGCCTGTGGCTGTCTGTTGAGACAGAGTTCCCCCACCTCTTCAAAAAAGTGCAACAAATACTTATTCTGTTTACATCTACTGTACATACCTATAAGAAATATTTTTTTTTCTTCATTAACATAAAATAAAACAAGTAGTAGTCAAGCCTGCAGGTAAAGGTTCATATATGTTTCTTACTGTCACCTAGCCACATCAGGGGCCTGTGTGTCTCAAAGTAGCAGGTTCATTTTTCCTACTAACCTGAGTATACAGCCACTCTGTGTTCCACAGCATACTTTGCACACTACATCACTCAATATGTTAGTTTATCACTCAAATCATGTCAACGCTTTATCACTTGAACTTTATTAATACATATTATACATTTTAAATGTTTGAAACAGAAATATTAACTGAACAGGGTCTGAGGCAGTGGCCCTGGTAATTTGGGTAAAATAATATAAGAGAAGACATAGCAAGTAAAAAGCAAAATAACCTTTTTAAATATCTTAAACAAGTTTAACCATTGAACAGCAGAATAGGCTTAACATCAACACAATGTATATAATCCAAGAATAGTCCATATTTATAAACAGCAATAACATATACATATATAATTTCCCAATGGAAATTCTGATTGTAATTTCTCCGTAAAATGACACTTCCTCTTCTTTGAAAGAGCCATCTGGTCATTCAGTCTTGTCTGTTTTCTTCCCTCTCCACCTTCGCTTTTGTTTCTAGCCCTCTTCTGACTTCTGCCTGCTCTCTGCTTTACTCCTCAAAGTAAATTTTTCTCCCTTCTTGTCAACCGTTTTTTCTATCAGAGTTCCTAGTTTCCTCCTCTCTCATTCAATCTCCTTTCTGTCTTTCTATCTTCTTCCTCACTCCTCCAGCATCAATCTTACATTATTCTAAAACAGAGACATTATATAATCAAAATCACCTCCAAAAAAATTAGGATGTGCAACATGAAAACTTATTATTATTAATATCTCATCTAAATACTAAAAATGCTAATTACCACAATATTAGGAGCTACAAGCAAAAACCACATAATAAATGAACATTAAACAGGTGGTTATCTCTTCCTCCATCATTCTCAGATCATGTAGATCTTGTCTTATTCAGTTCTCCTGTTACTGACTCCTATTTTTTCTCAAGGAACTTTCATATATATCCAAACTGAGCAGTAAAAAAGCACACCAAAAACTGGAAGTCTATGCTCATAAATCACAACCATAAATCATCAAAACAAATTGAAATAACTCTACTTATAATAACTATCTGAAATATAAACTAAAGGTCACCTATCCATTCTAAAACATCTTTATACAAACCAAGGGCGTAGGTTTGATTTTAACTTTGGTAGGGACACGATTGGTCGGGTGTCATTGGTGCTATGCAATATGCACGCCCTTTTTTATGCTCGATGTGAGCATCCGTACTGATAAGAGGAATTCAATGTTAAAAGAGAAAAGCATAATTTTGCTACATTAATAAAAATTAAATAAAAAAAACACTACACTCATTAGATGCTGTTTATCAATGTTTGAAGCATTAATTGATTATTTCAATAATCGTCAACTAATTTAATAATTGATTCATCATTAACTGGAGTATAAAGACTCTAAAACATAATATAAATGTAAAATGTGTCTTTTTCCAACAGAGCAACCCACTTAGATCAGTAATTATACCAAAATTGTAAAACTACAATACATATATATAATCAAAATTCTCCATCCAGAACTCCTCATGTGGAAATATTTTAGTTTCACCTGGTTTATTTAGACGTCACCTGAAGCACTGAATGGCAGCTGCTTCACCTACAAGCTGCCCTGCATCATTATTACTGAATATCTGTGTTTCCTATAATCATATAATGTATAAGTGCATTTTTAATAGTAAAGGATTAAATGTAACACAACCTTTTATCATTGTCCTATATTGCTACTGTCTGACTGTATAAATAGCTCCTTATGTATATTTTCTTTTTAGTGGCATCATCTACAAACACAACACTGAGAATGAGCCTAAGTTTATTAAAATATAAAATCACTTTTAACAATTATAAAAGACAATATAACACTATGTCGTGGGTTCTTCCTAACAGCCTCTGTGTTAGACCTCGATACGGTCAACTTGACTCCAAAATCATGAGAAAAAAATCATGGAGGGCATGTCGACGTCTTCAGTTTATCATATTTATTTCACACCTCCCAAAAATAAGAGCAGAGTAGCAGGGGAAAATGCAAAAAAAAATTAATATGGAAACAAATGTAGTATTTACATCATTTGAGACAAAAATACCTTTTGTGCTGCACAGCAATGTTACCTTCTCTGTAACCAGGCCAGACTGACTCAGTAAGGTCAGCAGCTCTCCTTATAAATCCTAAGCCCCGCCCTACAATTAGATCAGCAAACAATTGAGTATTGGTTTTAATAATAATAAGGGAAAAAAATAAAAAATAAAAAACATTTATTCCTAGAGGAAAAAAAAAAAAATAATAATAATTTTCTGTTTCCATTCTGAAGTTACTATCTTAAAAAAAATACAATTAAATTTGCCAGCGGAAATCACTGACTTCCTTTATGAGGAAAAACAAACAGGAAAGAAAAACCCTGAAAATGCCCCGCCCACTTTCTCTCAAACAACGCTCCATGGGTAAGTGCAAACGTGTGTATGTGTTTAAGTGTAAATGTATGAGTTCCGATTAATGAGCATCACCAAGTGTGCACCCTTGGTCGTGCCACATCACACAAGAGGCAAATGTAAGTGAGTAAAGCGATTGATCCGTAACTATCATACACGGGAAGGGACTCGCAGTTGAATGGGTGTGTGCGCACGTGCATTTCTCTGTGTATGTATGTGTGCGTGCATGCGTATCAGCGGGAGGGACCGCGCTGCCCCGTAACACTATCTTATCTGTAATTTAATAATATCCAAAATAAACAGTCAGATTCCAGCATTTTTACCAGACATTAATGTTTGTACTAATTTACTTATAGACTGTGTGGAAATCTATGTAAGATAAAATCAATGTTAATATTCTTCATCTGTTTGTTCTTCTCTTTATCCTATTTCTAGAAGTATAAATAGTCAATTAAATTATTATTATTATTTGGAACCCTAATTATGCTTTTTAAACGATAAACAGCAGATGTTTAGCCGCCATTTCTTGTTGTTTTCCTCTATAAGAGAAATAACACCTGCTAATAATTATACCTGAACTTCCTCAGAGTCATCAAAAAATGAAACCAGTAACAGCAACTAAATATTGGTAAAAAGGAAACCGTCACATTTTCTTTTTTAGGTGGCTGTGGCTAAGAATCAGAAATGTTGATGGCTTACAGCCTTTATTTGCCCATTTTGTGTCTTCAGAACTCCTGGCTGACTCAGAATATTTCGTTTTATAAAAGAAAAAAAAAGGTTTTTGTTTTTTAGTGTACATGATATTCATTTTTTTTATTGGGACTAGTTTCATAGTCTAATATTAATTGTAGTAACCGCTGCATTCTAGTGTGAATAAATTTTCAATGTTGTGCTCCAAGCACAGCGGACTAGAAAACAGCCAATCAGAAAGAGAGAAGGCGGGACCTAAGGCAGAACAGCCAATGAGAGTGGAGTTAAACAGCGCAGCACAGTTCAATGCGCTGCTAGGTGAAAGGGACAGGAGAGACCAGGCAGAGGAGCTGCGAGAGGAAAAGAGCCACTGCTGTAAATTATAAACATGTTGCTCACATCCAATTATTGGTCGGGACAATTAGGACGGTTCAAAACTTTGGTAGGGACATGTCCCTATGGTCCCTATGCAAACCTACGCCCATGATACAAACCCTTGTTGATCCCTGGAGAACCAGCGTACCAGATTAGCGCCTTACAAGGAGTTTTCAATCATTTTGCTACATTTTAACCCAGCGTCTTTTACTCATGCTCAACTCGTGGTCTTGTCTTACTTTTTATTATTGTTTTAACCTGGACACAAACCAAACATTTATCACAAGATCAGCCCGATCAGAATAAAATAAATTGATTAACACACTTACCATCACTCAGCGTAGCTCCCCATCAGTTGCCACAGGTTGTAAAAACGAACTTCCACTTCTTCTTCTTCTTCTGTTTTAAAAGTGATGCGCTCTTCTTCCTTTTTGTGTTTTAATGGCAGCTAACATCCAAAAGGATAATTTTACCGCCCTTCTAGTGGTGCGCTCTGTTCCTTATCTTTATGTTATCAGCAGCGCAACCAGCTACCGTAATACCTATTTTTGCGCGCAACAGCTCTACCGTAATAACAGTCTACACGCAACATTTTTCGCCTCGGTAAAATCGGGGACATTTCCGATGACAGCTCGCAGTTCGCGCTCAGTCTGGTCTGACACACACACAGTCCCCGGAAATCGCGTCGCCTGGTCACCCTATCAGAGTAGTGTGTAAAACCAATCCGGAGAGTACTGAGCTGTCCCAGGGCATCTGAAGCTGTGTAGCTGACCTTTTTACCAGGTGTAAGTTTAAACACACGTTTCACTTAAAAGTTACATTTGTAGTCAATATCTGCTAAAGACGATTAGCAAAAACAGCGAGTGTGTCGGTCAAATCCTTCCCTCGGGATTTGTAAGAGCACTCTTCCCTTTGATTAATGTTAAGAAAAAAACAGCTTACCGGTAATAAAAAAATACAAAATATTTTTTTTATCCATAACGTTAACTGATTTACTGATGGTAACCGTTATGCCGCCGTTACGTTACAACACGCAGGCTACAGTGTTGATTTGATTAGCTGAGCAGTCCTATAAATCCAATTCCTCTCAGATATCGCAGCAATGAAACCAGGTTATAACTGGGGAAATAACAAATACAATAGAATTAAGTAGTCTAAACATAACTGGTGTGTGAATGTGATAAATCTTTCTCATTTATATTTGTTATATAGGCTATAATACTCTTATATATATATATATATATATATATATATATATATATATATATATATATATATATAGGTATTGTAGTATATGCTACTTAACTTATAAGTTCCATGGCCCTACAGTGTAGGCTAATGAAATACAAGGACTATTACTTCATAGGCCTAGCCATGAAAAGGAAGGCTAAAAGTGGGGATATAACCAGCTTTTTTGCAAAGAAAATTCCAACAAGTACACAAGAGGAAGAGCGCAAGGGAAATGAGGGAGAAGGCAGTAAACTGGAGAGCCCAGGAGGGTCAGTGCAGGAAAAGACTGAAGGAGACACAGAAATAAGTGACGAAAAAGAGGAAATACATGAAGGAGACACAGGAATGAGTGAAGGAAATGAGGAAATAAGTGCTTGTAGTCCACTGCATCTTGGACACAATTATTATAACAAATAAATTAAAGGGATTTTGCTTGTTAGACTTTTACTTTTTAAAAGATGCAGGTTTTTTTTGTTCGATCACTGCACTTTGCTTATTCTGTTGTGAATTTAAAAGAAAATCTTTGTAGTGTGTAAGGGCATGATTAAACAAGAACTACTGTAGTTTAAAAGTGTTTTGTGTTTATTTGGTTAAAGCAGCTCACATATAAGGATTCCCATGTACCGTCTACTTCTGCCACCCTGCCAAGACCTCTTGCCACCCCTTTGCCCCCCCATGTAAAATTTTCTAGATCCGCCACTGGGCAGAGAGGGATGTAAAACTGGGAGTTAGGTTCAGAAGTCAGATCGTCAGGGGAGTCAGAGAATTCAGACATGCAGGTTGGCTCTGGCTTGCTAACCTTAACTGGCAAACACTCTGGTGCCGAGAGTAGTCCTGCCGCTGCTATATGCTGGTCTCCCTGATGAGCAAATCAGCCGCAGGTGTGGTAGTCAGCTTCAGCTCCAGGAGACCTAGGGCGCCCTCTGCTGGAGGAAGGTGGACAGAACTCCAGATCCCAACAGATAGTACTATAAAATATTTAAGAATTATCTCAAATAAATGAAGTAAATATAGTAAAACAGTTATTAGATCATTACCTCATCCATCTCTTTTTTAATTTTCCTGTTTAAAAAGAGTAATTAGTGAGGATATTTTAGATTCAAGTGAGGTTCAATAATATTTAGATCAAAATATTTTAGATAGTTCGGAAACATTTTTAGGGATAATTCAAAATTATTCAGATATTAGGAATTTTGGTTTCGCTTTTAGTTGCAGAATTAAATTTTTATATCGAAAGTAAAAGAATCAGTGATGAAATCTGTAGTCTCTGAAGGAGAAATGTTGTGGTTTTATTTTACATACATAATGCAGACATCCCTAAAATCTCCCAGAAGTTCGCGTGATGCCCTCCCTGATATTCATAGTGTTACTCATTTGGTTATGGTTTGTTGACCCAAAAGCAGAGGCTGGGAGGCAGAAGTGAATTTCTTGTGGATTTAATGATCAGTTAACTGAAACACATTAGCAGGTGATCCAAAATCCAAATATGAAACAAAGTCCAAACAAACAGGCAAAACCAGGAATCCAAAATCCAAAAATGAAAACAAAGTCCAAAACAAAACAAGAAACCAGGAGTGCCAAAAAATCCAAAACCAAAAACATGAAACTAAGTCGCAAAACGAACCAGAAAACCAGGGGTCCACTAGGATCACAAGGAAGAGAGTGAGAGCTCAGACTGACGGATGTGGAGTGTAAGTTTCACGGTGACTTCAGCAAAAGAATGGAACAGCAAAGAGTATTTATAGGAGACTGAAACAAGAGAGGGCTGCTCAGTGTGGCAGTAGAATTGCTGCCTTTGCAGCAAGCGTTCCAGGCTTGATTCCTGGGCAGTTCAAGAAAAACAAAACGCAACAAACTAAGAATTAAAACCACTAAAAACTAGAAAACAAGGAGCAAAGCAAAACGTAACAGTCAAAACCTGCAAAGAACACAACAAAATAGGAATTAAACCATAAAAACTAGGAAAGAAGGGAGAGGCCGCAAAACTGAACATCCAAAAGAAGCAACATAACAGAACTGCTGAATACAGATACAGCTGTGTTACTGGAGCCACTGGAGCCATCACCATATGGGAGTATAAATGGCACTGAGCTTGACATTTGGAAGACATGATGGCTGAGCAAAAATCATAAGTTAGCTACTGTTGTTTTACTGCCGCCAGGAAACTGACTATAATGGCTCTAGAGGTAAGAAAGTGTTTTCATGTTGCAAACCAGACCCTGATCAATTAGCTGCTGTCCGCGTTTTCCATCATCTCTAATTTCCCCACATCCTTCAGAAGCCCACTCACGCGCTTTCTGTCGGAGCACATGTGCATTAGTTTTAATTGTTGAGAACTGTTCTACATCTCATTGTGCGACTCCTTTGATCTTCTCACAATTTGCTAGATCTAACATGTTCAGCCATAAGCTATGCATCAAACAGTTAAAAAGAACATTGAGAAAAACCGTTTGTCAATAGGATTATATGGTAAAGGACAGTTACCATCGTCCATTAGACTAGAATTTTTATATATTCCTAAAAAAAATTTTGGGATGCCAACTAATGGTACTTCAACATAACAGGAAAAAGATTTCTCATCTCAATCAAAATATTTATTTTATACTTTGAGGCTCAATGAGTTTCATCAAATCAAGTCACAGCAACTTCTAAGAGTTAGCATCTCACAACCTTTAAAATAAACTTTTTTATCGCAGGCCTGGATTGAGAGATGCTGAATTCGGTAGTAGTAAACCAATGTTATATAATCCTAATTTTCTCTATTACAAAGAACCACAACAAAAAGAAAATATTAGGGCAGAAACTGCATGCGTGATGGATGCTGATGGTGAGTTTTAATTGGTGATGTGATGAGATGATGCCTCAAGGTGTGTCGAGTACGGGAGGGATGTTTCCACAAATCACTTCAGGAGACTTGCTTCATGCTGGGATGGAGCTGAAAATGATGATGTGCTACCTGGCCGTGTTTTATGGCTACTTCGGTGAGCGTTTCAGGTAGAGCTATGGTTTGGAGATGGTGTGAAGAGTTTAGTTGAAAGAAGAAATTATGAGATTGAAGAAATAAAAACGAATGAAGGCAGCCAGGAAGAGGGGGATTTCCTCTATGTGGGAACATTTAGCCTGTATTTCTTAAAGCTCTTAGCAGCTACATTTTAAAAAATGTATTGGCCATGTAAACTGAGTTTAAATATATATCTGCCTCCTTATTCGCACATAAAATGGTTGATCCCTGTCTTTTTTAGTAAAGGCCGTACACAATACAGTGTCCCAATATGGCAATACCGTTTCGTGACTCATGTATCATAATAAACATCGTATTCAGAAGTCTTTGCTAATACTAGTGTTGCGCCCATGCCATTTTTTGGTCTCGGATACCGACATGGCCTGGCTGTGCAGGATCGCCCCATACCAATGGCTCATAATAATGTAAAATAATTGCCATCATGGCTTTGTCAAGCTACTGCCTACCTTTGTGAGTGCCAGTAAAAAAAAATCTAATACAAAGTGAATAAAGTAGAACTTTTTATTGCCTACCAGGAGTAGGTGACAATAGTTGTAATAAACTTATGGGCTGCTTCAAAATGGTATCGGTGCTCCCATTTGTTGGTACTAGCCGATACCGATACCACCATTTTAGGGCAGTATCGGGCCCTTCGTCCGATACTGGGGTATCGGCGCAACACTAGCTAATACCCACCTCTTTTTTGGTCATCTGCAGCTAGGGATTGCAATTTCGACAAATGTTCACTAGGCATTAAGACTGGCCCATTAAAGGTTCATTAATGATTATCCCTTATTTGACCAAACAATAACCTCTATTTCCAAATGTTCCCTGTTCATCGTAAATAAAGTATTGTTGAAAATGACCAGCCTTCTCCAAAGAAATTTTCTCCAGATTTTTTTTCATTTTTTGGTTTAAGCCCTATAATGTTAATGAGTTTGACAGTCAGCGAAACCCAAAGTTAGAAAGAATTGGGCCTGTAGGAGCTTGCCATACAACTAAAAGATCTATACTAGTTAAATACAATTAAATAACATTATTTGACCCTGCTGCATTTGGTAAACATTTAAAATAGTTTTTCTGAATTAAAAAAGTTTAAATCTAAATACCTTAAACCTAATTGAATTGTTGCCAAAACTGAAAAGCCGTTTATTTTCTTATCAACATGTAAAATTATTAAATTATTAATAAATGTTATGTTTTTTAACCAAACAGTGTGTCTGATAATGTTCTGGAGCCTCTCTCTAACTTCTCTCTACTCTGTGTTGTTTTCTCTCCTGCAGATCGGAGAATCATCAGAGCTGGAACCCTGGAAGCGTAACCGTCACTCTGCCATGTAGACCAGCTGGGAACAAAGATGTTACAATTGTAGAGTGGAGCAAAGCTGATCTGGGAGTCAGAATGTATGTCCTTCTGTACAGACAGCCACGGGTTCATTTAGATGCTACATGTGGATCCTTCAAGAACCGAGTGAATCTGAAGGACGTGACGAATAGAGACGTGTCTTTGATCCTGACGAATGTGACGGCTGCTGATACAGGAACATATTGGTGTAAAGTTGGACAGACAGGAGATCAGTTCGACCCTAAGATCATCAGCATCATTGGTCTGAAAGTTAAACCAGGTGAGTCTGTTTGTTTCTAGATCAGAACCTCCAGCAGCTTCCTGGTTCCTGATGTGAGAAAAATCTCAGATTAGATGCTGTTTCCTTTTAATGAGGGATTTCATATGGGGTCTGACCAATCAGGACTTAAAAAGAAAACCTCTGTTTGTCCACAGTTTGAGTTTTGAGTTAGAGCCCTGGCCTCCTGCGGGAGTCAACGCAAAGCAGTGCGGGCGCGGACAAATATTGAAAGCTTCCATTACCTCGTGAAGTTAGTTTTACGGTGAAGTTAGTTTTATGTTGGATATCTACAGACATTTGCTCCCGGTTAAACCGCTTCTTCCATCCGTTAAGTCCCTACTTCCCTCCGGGAAAACCCAAGGCCATTGGTTTGATTTTAGCTTTGGTAGGGACAGTATTGGTCTTCAGTTTCATTGGCCCTTTGTAAAATATGCATGCTCTTTATTTATGCTTAATGACGTGAGTATCAGGACACATTTTGTTTTAAAGAGAACAGCAGCATTTCTTGCTACATTAATACAAAATCTTATCATCACTAGATGCTGTTTATAAATGTTTAAAGTAGGGCTGCAACAACGAATCGATAAAATCGATAAAAATGCGATTTAAATCGACTTTTGGCAACGAATTTCATCATCGATTAGTTGTGTCAGCGCGATTAATGCGTCATCCGCTGCCGCCATTATCACTGCCGCTTGACTGAAACGGGAAGAAAAAGTTATACTGTGCAGAAGCTGAGTCAGCGCCGCAGGTGCGCAGTGTGTTTCCAACTTCAGCGACTTAGGTCGCTCTATATTTAGCGACTTTTCAGACCCTCCAGCGACTATTTTTTTTTTTTTGAAGTGACTAGCGACAAAATCTGGCGACTTTTTACGGTGTCATTGGCGGCTTTTGAGAGACTCTTACGTGAAAAGCATGTATCGTTCCTACTCTTATCCTCCAGCGGCAGCATATGAGCCGTGGGGCGCCTCCTCCATGGCAACCCTCTGTTCTCCCGCAGGAATCTCTCTCATCGCTGCAATCAGAGCCGCAGGATGTACTTGGAGACAGCATCCCGCCGCAGCCTGTTTCAGCGTCCACGGACTGCAAATGAAGCGCGCATGTGCAGTGATTGAATTTGCAAAATTGATCACAATAATTAAAATAGCCTTTATAAATAAATTATCTTGCAAATTATGAGGGCAAGGTACTTTTTGAAGTTTAAATCTTCTGGCAAAGATAAGAGTAAAGAAGATCCTGCAATTTATGGAAGTAAAGCAGAATAAAATCCAGCAAGATCAGTAATATGTCATCTAATTATCTGCCACATTCCCATGTAAATATCTGTCTTTGAGGATGTGTTTTTAGCACCCCTAGTTCTCTCATTTTATTCCAAATACAATTTTATAATTTGAATCACAGGGCTATTTTTATCCCTATGTTTCAGTATTTTCTCAAGCAGCAAATTTAACTGCTATACTTTCCTGTCATTAAAAGGCAGAACTCTTTCTAGTAAAAAAAACTCATACGGCATTTGTTGAAATGGGGGGCCTATTGTTTGAACCCCTTAGGGGCTTTAGAAAACAAAAATGCTTTTTGCGCTTTATAAAACAAAAGTAGCCTATATTTTGTGGATGTACAGCTACAATTTCTCATGTAAGTTTGCATGTTTTTAACACGTTGTTTATTTTTTTCATATTGCACCAGTAAAGTTAATGAGCAACCTGTACTTCTTGTGCTTCTTTGTTCTGTTCTGTCTAAATAAAGCTTATTTTGGAAAAAAAATATAA
>JAGKQL010001103.1:86937-104007 GCA_018398635.1 Cyprinodon brontotheroides
GAAATGTGTCCATGTCTCCAGTGAACAGAGACAGTGTTGTCTTTGCTCTGGGTCCAATCAGCAGCAGAACCCACTGTGGGACAGTGTGTCCTCAGTGTGGACAGCAGAGCCAGCAGAAAGCTGCAGACTGAACCAACCAGCTTAGAAACTGAGTTTCAGCTGCTGCTACAGTTCTTCAAAGAGTTCTTTTTACCTTCTTTATTACGAGGCTGACGGCTTCAGATTAATAACCACATTATTTAAAAAGAAAAAGTCAGAGAATCTGACTTCAGTCTAAAAATGCAGATCAAGTAGCAAAGGCAGAGAGGTCAGAGTCAAGAGGGCTAATTAGAGCCCTGGTTGCTGCAACCTGTTCAATTAAAAAAAACTTAATAAATCGTTCTATAAATCAGCTGATGCTTATAAGCAGGAGTTCAAAGAAGGATTAAGTAGAAGTCTGAGGGTCATGTCTGCTGGATAACACAAGATTTTCCACTTAAGTTATTTTTGCCTCTTTAGCATTGTTCTAATCCTGACACCAATGATGCTTAATGTTCTTCATGATTTGATTTGAAGTCTGCTGCTTATCTTTTTTCCAATTTCGTTCTGTCTATCAGCAAACATTATCTCATTAAACCAAGGCTCAGGTCAAGACCTTAGCAGCCTGGATTTTAATGCAGCCAACGAGATCAAGATTGTTGTTAAGAAAAATCAAACCAGGAAACAGTTGCTGTTCCTCCTCCTCTCCCTGATATCTGTGGTGAATAAAATAGCAGTAATCCACTGGTAGAAGTTTGCATAAAATAATCTCATCACTTCTACTCAACCATGTCTCTGTGAACAAACAATCCACGTTTTTAGTGGATGATGGAATGCTGCTACTCACTAGCTATCTAAGCTCAGCGCCTTAAAGAGCCCGCACAACAGTCTTTCCAGCAGCCTTTTCCACAAGTATTCACTTGTGAATCCATATTTAAAAAAAGTCCAAAAGGTGGTTTAATCATCCTTAGGTAAGCAGGTAGGTTAAGAAATCGTTCCGTAGGGTCAGACATAAACTTTACCCTGTACAGCCACTTCAGCTGATCTGACCCGGTTGTCCAGTACAGAGAAAACTTAAGAGACCTTCCCCACAGTCCAAAGGGCTTTCAGAATCTGGTTGTCCACAATCACAACCACATCACAGAGTTTTAGATTGGCCGATTCGGTCTGCAACTACTGGCGGGCTTGAAGTCCCGGCAGGTTCTATTTCAGGAAATTATGCCAGAAATGGTCTGCTAGAGTTTGGCTATGCCTCCATCATTTTCACCTTTGAATAAATTTACTTTTAATGACGTTGAGAAGTAAATGTATCTTAAGCTGATCTTGAATAAACGTACACATTTATTTAACATAAGTAATTGTTAATAATTATATAGTTTTCCAATGGCTTAATTGGAAATAATAATAATAATACCGAGCGTTTTGGGTTTGTTAATATGGAGTTTGTAAGTAACAAACGGGACAGGATGTTGGAATCCAGAGGTCTGCCCTCCAGAGGGCGACGTGGATCCCCTTTCACCGAGGGAGTTCTGCTGTGGTTGGGATCAGGAGGCTTGCCCACCAGAGGGCGCCGTGGATCTTCTCCTGAGAGCTGGTGCTCATTAGAAGCAGCTGATCCCAATCTGCTGATTAAAGAGCTCTCCCTATATAAGCTGAGTGAGAGCTTCCCTCTGAGCCGGATTGTTTGGTTAAGCAAGCCTGAGCCACCCTGCCTGTCTGAACCTCTGTTTTGCCTGTAAACCTGTAAGTGTGAACCTGTAAATCTGCAAACCTGAACCTGACCTGCTTGTCCTCTCTGCCTTCCAGGCAGAAACCTGTGTCTATCCAATAAATTATTGGACTTTAATCCTGCCTGTGTGTCTGTGAGTTCTGCATCTGGGCTAGAAATCCTGCCCGATCATGACACAGGAGACGGGCCGGCATGTTTGGCGGTAACCTCGCTTCTGGTTCTCTTTATTCTTCTTCTCTTACAATACACAACCAAAAAGTCATGTTCTCTCCCTACCTTAAAACCCAGGAACTCTCGCTCTCCGGCAACAGGGAAGGACACACCTTCTTTTCTATATAGACGGAACAGTCTGTTTCACACATCCCCCCAACAAGAAACGTCCTTGTTTCACATGAAAAGCACCTGAAATGTAACCCTTCTAGACAGCGGTAACAAAATAACAAAAAAAACTGTGATAAATGAAATACATGCACAGCTCAAGTGCACGTTGGCACGGTATGGCTGTTAGTCATAGCTGGGTACAGGAAGCATGGCTGGGGTTCTTTTTCTTTCACCTTTTCTTACTCATTGCACTTTCTTAATTCTCTGTCTTCCTCACAATCCTGTCTTCCACACAATCACAAGCACACGGTTTGATGCTACCTGGGTCTAGGTATAACTATTTATTTAGAGGCATGTACTTTTCATCTTCTCACTCACACCTATGGTGAATGTAAGGTTTGTGACATGGAATGTGCATGGAGCTGGCACCAGAGAGAAACAGTTTAAGATTTTTAACCAGCTTAAAAGATTAAATGCAGATGTTGTCTTATTGCAAGAAACCCTTAAATCAGCGGCAACTATAAGTGATCTTAACTTCCCTGAGTTCCCTGATGTGTTTGCAGCCTGCTATAACTCTAGACAGAGAGGAGTAGCAATTTTAATCCACAAAACGTTAGATTTACTTTATTAGACAAAATTATAGATCCTGAAGGCAGATTCATCATAATTAAAATATCTTTTTATAAACAAAAGTTGTGTATTGTCAGTATATATGGTCCAAATTTTGATGATCCCTCATTCTTCCACAAAGTTTTTCATGCACTTTCAAAGCACGGGGACTGTTCTCTAATTATTGGGTGTGACCTCAACTTTGGTCTAAATGGTGAAATGGACAGGTTGAATACAACAAGGACTCAGCGCAGTTGGCAATCATTAAATATAGTCAAACAATACATGAGTGATTTCGGTCTTTGCGATGCATGGCGATCTCTTCGTCCTAACAGTAAAGAATACACTTTCTTTTCTAATATCCATCATTCCTACTCTCGTTTGGACTATTTCCTAATCAGCAGCTCGCTGCTGTCTGATGTCTCAGATGCTGTAATCCATCCTATTGCTGTCAGTGATCATGCTCCTGTTACTTTAACCCTAATAAATAAAAAAAATAGCCCCACAAAACAAGAGCTGGAGATTAAATACATCACTGCTTAAAGATGAAGAGTTTCTCAAATTTTTCAAGGAAGAGTGGGCATCATACTTGGAGTTTCATACTTGATTTACCAAGAACATCAGCATCTATACTGAGAGGTAAAATTATTTCATTCTGATCTCATAAAAAAAAGTTAGAACAAAAAAGGATCCAGGAATTAGAGGGAAAAATAAAGTTACTAAAGCTCCAAGATGAGGAAAAATTAGGTGAAATCCGTAAAATAAAAGTAGAACTAAAGGAATATATTAAAAAACAAACAAATTTCTTACCGCAGTAGACTTCGAATTGGCAACTTTGAACATAGCACAGTCAGGAAGTTTCTAGCTAATCAGCTAAAAAAACTGTCAAAGGAGGAAAAAGTTTAATTATATTTGCAGTTACAGACTCAATCGGTAATACATTACAGGATCCAGAGGGTATTAACAATGCAATCCGAGATTTTTATAAATCTTTATACACATCACAGTAAAATCCATCAGATAATGACATCAAGCAATTTCTGGATAAAATAACTTTTCCTAAATGATCAGAGAGTCAAAGAGCGACCTTGGACTCACTGCTGTCTACAGCTGAAGTTCAGGAAGCATTAAAAAGCATGCCAAATAATAAAGGGCCAGGTCCAGACGGGTTCCCTACTGAGTTCTATAAAGAGTTCTGGAACATTTTGGGGATTCACTTCAGGGTGGCTGACTGCCGGCGGAGCCTGCGGACTCATCCCCGCGGCTCCCAGGGGCGCCGGCATTGCAGTGGCTGGGGGACTTCCCCGGGGCTGTCTCTCCGCCTCCCTTGGTGGGGGTCTGATTTCCTGGGCTGGCCCCTCCTTGGTGCCTTCGCTCTTGGGGTCCCTTTGGGCGCCTGGGGCTTTGGGTCTCCCAGCGCTGGACTCAGTGTTTCCCTGGCGCCTCTTCGGCTCTCCTCAACCACTATTGAGCATTTTCTATGGATAAGCTTTACAGGTACAAAGCTCACCCTCACAAACAATTACGGTGCTTGGTTCCAGGTACTCAGAGATTCACTTCCATACAGAAAGCCCACATTCATATCTTCAGGTAACACAGAGTACATGTCAGACTAAATAATACTACTTCAGCGATAGTGTCAAGTTTATTGTATATCTCGTACTGTGTCTTTTGGTTGTGCTGTTCTTTTTGCATCTCATTACAGGTGATGAAGAAGACTGAAAATGTTTTGTCATTGTCTCCTTTTCTATCTCCTCTTTTTTTCTTCTTATCTTTTCTTTTTTTTTCTTTTCTTCTTCTGTTTTTCTTGTTCTGTTCTATTTACATTGCAGTGTCCATATATAAACTGTAAAACTCCTGCATAATTATAATAAAGCAATTTATATTTAAATAAAACAAGTGGAGCAGTATGGCAATTGCCATTACTGCTCCAATTGCACAAAGAGCTATTGGGCTGTTGGCCTTTTGGCATCAAGACAATTTTTCTTATTGCCACATTGCCAGACAGGACACTGTTTAAAAATATAAAATAAAATAAGCACATCCTCCCTTTTTAAATCAGGCTCCTAATTATTCAGCTGCCAAAATGGGGTAAGTCTCCTAATATATTTGAGAACCTGAGACACATCAGTCTACTTAACTCAGATCTCAAAACCTTCTGTAAACTATAGGTTTTAAGACTGCAAAAAATCTTACCAGATATTATAAATAAAGATAAACAAAATAGGTGTGCTTCATTTCATAGTGCTGCTTAATGTTGCTGCTTTTGATCAGAGTGACTGTCTCGGAATGAATAAGACAGACAGGTCTTCTGCTCCTATCTGGCAAGACGGACAGATAAGCATCAGTCCATTCTTCATTAAAAGACTTAAAAGCTGTTTCTACTTTCTGATCTTTGAGCACGCCATTTCACTTTTCTTTCTCTAGTTCACCACAGTTCTTCCTGCAGTACACACTTTCTCTGCTCTCTTTTTCTCATCGTCTTGACCTTTCCCATCGTCCGGCTTGCCACAGGTTTGCCTGCTGTGTCTAAAAGTGGCTCGCAGCAGCGACCCAGACTAACAGCTCATCGGCTCATTTGTATCACGTGTAGTTTGTTGCCGGACACCCCGTCGGTCTTTACCGTATTAACAGGAGAAGCGGAGCAAGTGAATTTAGACATTGTCGTCGGACAACAGACTGTAATTTATAAATGCTTTAAATCAGGTTGGGTGGGGAACTGGACCTTAGTGTGCTAATCCATGACCTCTGGTCTAGAACTATGTTTTAGACTAATTTGAGAGTCAAAGCTTCATTAACTTATTAACTTATTTATTCCACCCCCAGATGTTCGTTTATATTCTTATGTGTTTTTCTACTCTGACTTGATTTAAGATCTGTCTTGTACACAGATAAATTTCTAGTTTCAATTGTACCTTTTTTACTTCTGAATAAAGTTCAGATAGATCATATTTTTCTGTACTCTGCATCAGTAGACACAAAACAACTGCTTGTTATAGTTTAACATAAAAGTAGCGGTACATTTTAAAAACAGTGAAGGATACCACAAACTTAGATGTGATAGTATAACACAGAATGGCAGAAATACCAACTCATTCTGTCGTTATCTTTTAGTTTTTGAATGTTTGCAACCTTCGCACTTGAGCAATTATGTCCACTTCAACCAAGAATATTCTCTGTGTCAATCACCATAGCAACCAAATCAGACTCAGAACCAGCCTGCTTTACAATGTGCAAATTACAAAGAAATAAGCTAGATTTGGCCAATTAAGTTTTTTTAAGCGAAAACCCTCTAGACAAAAATAAAAACAGAATTTACACTGAACTTTGACCTGAAGATAAACTCGTTAGGGTACTGAAACATTTATAAAGTGTCTCTTTGAAAAGGCTGTGACATTAAAAAGAGATCAGACAGTGGAGATCAGGATTATTGGAAACATGGTTTTAGAGACTCACCTGATTCTGAACGGAGACAACGATAGAAAAGAAAACCACTGAGAATTAGAACCAGGAGAACCAGGACAGCAGCTATAACCAGCAGAGCTGTGGCCCAGGATGGAAGTGATGCTGTGGAGACAGAAGAAGAACATCATGACCTCTGACTTAGATCTACAACAGTTTTCTGTTTCTATCACTTTCAACCAGCTGATCTATGATGTTAACTCTTCGTTCTCTTCCTCTAACGTCTCTGAGCAGGTTAGTTCTACTGTCTGTTTTTTTGATCGGGCTGACTTTCAGCCTGATTGTGCATCGTGTAGTGTACAGTGGGTAACAAGGGCGATCAGCCTCTTACGACCACCTTCAGGAATCATAGGGTCGTGTAATGACCTCAGAAACTTGGACCCAATGATTAGACAGACAGTTCAGGACAGTTAACAACAAGCTTTATTTTAGAACAAATAACTCGGCGAGCAGCTGATCGTCAGCGGGGAGGATAACTGCACTGACACTGGTTCAAAGTCCAGTCCAATCACAGAAGAAAGAGAGATAGTTAGCAGCTGTAGGCCGCTTCCAGCGCACCAAAAGATGATGAGCTGATGTTAGCTGATGCCAGAGGGAGCAACAGTGTCCTTAAGGAGAATCCAAGCCGAGGTCAGAGAAACAGTCCAGGTTCAGTAACCAGCAGGATCCAGGAAAACAGTGCAAAAACACAGCAAACAGAGCAGACAGGGGCAAGGCAAAAAACTCCTAAACCCAAAACAGAAAACAGCTCAGAATCAGGATAACAGACAGACTTACTTGAGGGCTAGAGTTACTCTCACAGCAGCTTGAATAATCTGGTACTGGTGGCTGATAACAAACACTATATATAGGAGCTGGACACAGGTGGATAAGATAAGTGATAATGAGAAACAGGGCAGAGTTAAACAGGTGAATGTAATGAGCAATCAAGTCAGCCACCAGCGCCAGGATCGTGACAGGTCAGGAGAAAATCAAACATGATTGAAATTCAGTTGGCCATCGTAAGGTCAAATCAGAGCATCAAGCCACACATTGTGAGAACATCAATTGTGAGCTGCAGTTTGAAGCCTGCGGTTTCATCGTGCAATTTGAGCTGTAGCTGCGTGCAATGATTGAAAATATCACACAGTATATGCCCAGCTTTACTGAAGCTCAGATCCACTCAGCTAGATGTTAAAGTAGAGCTATTTTATTTTTGTGGCAAGAGGAGCAATTAGATTTCATTTCAATTCATTTAATTTCTATAGCACCAATTTACAACACATGTCATCTTAAGGCACTTTACAGTTCAACCAGATCATACAGTCAAATTGATTCAAAGTTTTCTATCTAAGGAAAACCAGTTGATTGCATTGACTCATTGACTCGAATGTAATACCTTACACTAAGCATGCTTGCAGCAACAGTGGAGAGGCAAAACTCCCTTTGAACAGGAAGAAACCTCCAGAACCAGGCTCAGTGTGAGCGGCCATCTGCCGAGGCCGATTTAACTGGGGTTCAAGGAGACAGAAGTACAGATACAAAAAGGCAGCTGTAAAAGGCGTGCCCCATCCAGGAAACACAAAGCCAGGCAGACTAGGGGTGTAAATCACATACATCATGGCGATTTGATTCAGTATCGATTTTCTGACCCAACGATTCGATTATTTTCGATACTCAGGAATACACCACGATACGATTCGATTATTTGGTTAATTTTTTTTTTTTTTACTCCACCTATTCCTATTAAAACCTCATTCACTGAAAAATAATAATGCCCCTGTGCTATAGATTCTGAAAAGCCTTGCATCAAAAAATACTGCACAAAATCAGTGAGTGCAATGCAATACTGCTGCAGACGCCCCGCCTCCACAGACGCCCGCTGCACCTCTCCCTAATTGTGTAGCTGACCTCAGACAGCGCAGCAGACCGGAGGCCGGCTTGTTTTGTTTTTATGACCAAAATTGGATGAAAACAACTCGTTTTGTTTGACCCGCTTAGAAGATCGAGGTGCACGAGAACGCTGGGACCCTTTTTTCCACCTGGATCTCAGCTCTTTTTGGCCCTTTCATGTCCCTCCGTCATCTGATTAAATTCGCCCCCGCTTCCTCACTGTCCTCGGCCGTGAGTCTAGACCCACAGTGTGTAGCACAGAGCCATTTCAATATTGAGCATAAATCTAAAATGTCTGTGTCAAGCTCACTGCAACACACTGCTGTAAGAGTATAATATATGCTTATAATAATTGCTTATATATATATATATATATATATATATATGCTTATAATAATGCTTATATATTATCATATATAATATATGCTTCTTATGCTATAAGAGTATAACCAAGAAGCTAGGTAGGAGGGCAAATAGGTTTGGCGCCACCGCAGCACAGGAGGGAGAATTACGCCCAGGAGCAAATGGATAAAAATAGACCGGAGGAAAAAAAAAAACATGAATCAATTCTCTTGCGGACGTATGCGATGCATCGGATGCGCCGGCTGTTGGACTCGATAAGCCGATACAAAGCGATTATTATTTACACCCCCTACCAGCTGCTCCAGCTCTGAACCAGCTCCCATGACAGAGGATGAAGAGAGCACATCCAGTCAGTCACAGTCAGAGAAACAGGACCACACTGGAAAACAGACCGATCTCCTACATCTATAAACAAGGGTGTTGATGGCAACCCAGCTGACAGCTGACTCCAGAGATGGAGTCACAGCCAAATAGTTAGTGGTTTTGTTCATGTGAAACAGATTCCAAATTAACTAAAATCAACAATCAATGAAGTTGAGCTTACAATTATTTATCAGTCTAGCAGCTCTAAGTTTAAGTAATTTTCATTCCTTAATGTTAAAATGAGGAGGATTTGTCCCCTTTGGTTCTGACAAGACATTTTAACAAATTGGTGTTTCCACCCGTGACCTGGAAGCAAAACAACAGAGCCACCAACGGGAAAAACTCTACAGCCTACTTGGCGGAAACAACTGAGTAAGGTGAGGAGATTCCTTATTACAAAAATATCTCCAGTGTTTTTAATGTTAAAAACTTTAGCTGTGTTGTGATTCCCTGAAGTGAGACCACGTGAAGAAACAAGGTAGGTAACTTTTTCAAAGGTGTAACTGTCTGAATGACTTTGGACTGGTGGGGACTAGGGGTGGGTATTGGCAAAGAAGTCATGATTCGATTCGAATCACGATTCACATGCCACGATGCGATTTCTATCACGATGCATCACGCATATTACCTGAAATGAAATATTGCGATGCATCGTGCATATTTTCACTGAACACTGTAAGAAAAGATACACAGCCCTTACCAGTGGCTGACTGGCTGGGTATGATCTGGATCGTGTCTTCAATTGATACATAACTGAAAAGCAACTGAATTCATACATAGCTGTATTTATTGAAATGACTTTTGGAGGTGTTGCCATGAAAACAAATACTGGACAGAAATATTACCATTACTGGCGTGGACACACTGACAAGAAGATCTTAGGATTCATCAAACTTAAAATAACAAAATAAGGATAATCAGTGCCGCTTTACATGGCCCCTCAGTGGTCCTTAAAACCAATGAAACGAAAACATTAAAATGTATATTTTCTCCCCTTTGCATTTTACGTGCATCATATCAATTTCATTTTACCTTCTTTGTTTTTAAAGCCAAAATACCTCCAAAACATCTGACCTGAAATGTGATGGAGCCGCGGGGCAATCTTCATAGTGTCCTCCATGTTTTATTTCATATGACGACTCACAGTATCCCACGGCCCGACATGCTTGTGACACAAAGCAGCTGGCGCCAACACATCCGCAGCGACATCTGCTGGACTGGAAGTTGTATTCCCACTTGATTTCAAGCGCCAACCATTCATGTATGTTATTTGTTCTTTTATTTGTTCTTTTTTATAATCGATTCCAGCTCTTCAGGAATCGATGAAGTAGATCACAAAAATTAGAATCGCCATGCATCACATGACGCATTATTTTGCACACCCTAGTGGGACAGTCCCCACCCAGAATTTTTCGTCCCCCCTTCAGCTCATTTACTTTAGCCAAGGGTAACACAGGTTGGGCGCAGCTATCTGTGTTCACAGCATTTTAAGTCAGTGTTTTTTTTTCCCTCTCTCTGCCACTGCTCCCGTGTCCCGCCTCTTGGTGTAACATCATCAGATTTGTCACTTTGAGACATCTGATTTGCGCCCCATTTCACTGCGTAGAGAGTAGCTACATGGTTGTAGGAGAGACACACAGCAGCACTCAGTGAATATTAACCAGCAGCTACTTTCATGTTTAAGTAAAAAAAATTAGAGATGCCTCCGAAAAATCAGTTAGTTAGACATACGGAGCTTTTTCCGCAAAAATGGCAAAAGATTGTAAGTTTACAAAAGTTAGTATTATAATGCAAGAAACTTTTAGAAAATATAGTTTCTTTTTTACTATAAAATATTGGCTTCTAAGAGGACCATGACTCCCATTTACAGCTTAAAATTAACATGTTTTCTTACTGAACAGATAGAATCAGACTACAGAGCTTCTACATATCTTCAAAATTAGTTTTTGGCATCATTATATTAGTAGAGAGGTTCATAAATCTTTTTAAACAGCACAGAGAGAGAGAGAGATGCAGATTTAAAGGTTAAACAGATTTACTGGGATATGCAACATGCATTAAAATATACAATTCCTATCAGCTAGCCATCCATTCAAGATAATTCTAAGCATTAAACAAATGCAGGTTTAACCTAAAGGACATTATGAAAATAGTAAAGCAGTAACGTAGTTATGATGCAATCGGAAATATTCTATAATATGCAAATACTAAACATATCCAAAAATGATAACTAAATATGAACGTAAATTACTAAATAGATAATGACACCAACAGCAGGAGTTCAGGTGCTCCACGGCTCCTGGGTTCTTCCATTCTGCTCTGCCTGCAGCCTCCTCTTCCAGGCAGCAGCAGCAGCCTTCGGCCCAGAGAGGCCGTCCTCTGCCGAGAGGACAGAGGAGGCAGTCCCAGAAATGAATTTTTGGGGGGAATGTGTGTGATTTTAAATGTGTTTATGCCTCCAGGGTTCCCCATGGGATCCATATTCCCATCATCACGAAACACAGGAAGTTTCTGCGGTTCTCCTTCCATGGGATTTCCTAGCAGTTTAACCACCTGCCATTTGGTTCATCTCTGGCCCCACGCACATCTCCAAATGTGTGGAAATGGTCCTGCAGCCGCTCCGCAGGGATGAGAATCCTCTTTTATCTTGACGACCTACTCTTGCTGGCTCGGTCCAGAGAGGAAGTGGTGGTGCAGACCAGAGCTCTACTCACACATCTGTCAGTTTATCCATAAATTATGAAAACGTTCTGTTCTTCCATCCCAGCAGATAGTTTATCTGGGAGTGAAGCTAAACTCAGCCACACAATTGGGGTGTTGGGGGGGTCACTGATGATGTCACGGGCTCGGAACACGCAGCGCTGGGATGAAATGTCTTTAATGGAGGAAGAGGAGCCCCCATGATCCTCTCTGCTGTTCTCACCTTCTTCCAGTCTGGCTGCAGCCTCCACACCACTCAGTGAGACAGCTGGTCAGAACGCTCTTTATGAGCAGTGGAGTGTGGTTAGGCTGGTTTCTCCTGAAGTCCAAGATGATCTCCTTGATCTTCTCCACGTTCAGGATCAGACTGTTATCTTTGCACCAGTCCACCAGCTGCTCCACCTCCTCTCTGTAGTCCAGGTCGTTGTCGTCTCTAATGAGGCCCACCACCGTGGTGTCGGCTGCAAACTTCACCATGGTGATTGGTGGTGAACCTGGGGGCGCAGTCATGTGTCATCAGGGTGAACAGCAGGGGGCTCAGGACGCAGCTCTGAGGAGCCTGTGCTTAGACTGATGACATCAGAGGTGTTCCGTCCGACCCGGACTGACTGAGGTCTGTTGGTGAGGAAGTCTAGCAGCCAATAGCAGAGGGGTATATTGAATCCCAGCTGTTCCAGTTTGCCCATCAGATGCTGTGGGATGATGGTGCTGAAAGCTGAATTGAAGTCCAGGAACAGCATCCGCACCTGGGTGTTCTTCTCCTCCAGGTGTGCCAGGCTCAGGTGGAGAGCAGCAGAGATGGCGTCCTCAGTGGAGCAGATTGGTCTGGAGGCAAACTGGAATTGGTCGAATGTTGGCGGCAGACTGGAGGCGATGTGTTCTTTAACCAGCCTTTTGAAGCACTTCATCATGATTGGAGTCAGTGCGACAGAGTCCATTACCCTGAGTCTTATCGCTTAGTTATTTTTTCCTATCGGTGCGGTATAGCTCTAGCCCCTCCAGGCTAATAGCATTCTCCGGTATTGCTGATGCAGCCAAGACTCCGTCAGAATGATGGCACAGCAGTTACAGATCTCCCTTCTTGAAGACAGTTCCAGTCGGAGATTTTGTTATCCAAAGAGTGGACATTGGAGAGCAGGATTGATGGAAGTAGAGGTCTGTGGGGATTTCTCTTTAGCTTCACACTTATCCCCCCTCTGCCTCGTCGCTTTCTCCGTCTCGCACATCTCTTCCTTCGGCAGTTACATTCCGCTGTTGTTTTGTTTACATCCGTCCGTAGCACTCTGCAGCTTTTAAAACTGTCAAAAATATCTGGATTTAAAATATTTTGTGACCGTAGCTCCAGCAGGCGTTGGTAAACATAGATGCGGGTTTGATGTCTTGCCTGTATCGTATTAAGCGGCATATTTTGTGGAATTATCGAAATTGTCGAGAGGAGCCGTTCTTGGCCGCTGCTTTGGAATGCCGCCATGGAAATCTGGATAGTGTGATGCATGTTGGATATATGAATGCTGTTTGTATTTCCAGAATAAACAGGAAAGTAAAAGGAAATTTTACAACTACCGCATGTCTCGACGTCACTTTTTTCGAGTGTGCAACACATGGACCGAAGTTTTCAGTGCTTGTGCGTGCGCGAAGGAATAAACCCACTAGTGAGAGAGCTACGCCTATATTCACGGAATCTGGGGTTACAGTAAGTAACCAAAATTTTAGTCACTAACCTGATTGATCTTAAATAAATAGATCTAATAATTTATTCAATCTAAAGTCATGACATTCAGGAGATCCAGAGCTTTCCAGAAAACATCTGGAGCTTCAGCTCATTATTGTATCACGTAAATCTCCTTTTTTCCATCACTTGTTCCTCCTTTTAGCTCCGCTGTCAAAGCTCTGCTTCATGGTTTCTTTCTGGTCTCTCCTGCTGCTCAGGCTGCATCTCAGGATGGTTTTCCATTTCAGTTTCATGGAAAAGGAGGAGCAGAAGTCACTGCTGTTTGGGTTCACATGATTCTCAGAGTTTTGGTTACAAATCCTAAAGAAACCAATATCAGATGTATGAGCTTATATGAGAAGAAAATATAACCTTCTTGGAGCATCAAAATATAGAACATTTACCACAATCTAATAACTCCAAAATATCTCTTCAGCTAGTGATAACCAACTTTACTTCAAAGCAAAAGTCAGATGACTCAAATCAATCTGATCACTTTTGTCCAACTAAAACTAAAAAGATTTAACTCCCAAGTTAATCTTATCGTTCGACACCAAAATTTATGCACATCTATACCTAGATGCTGCCATTTGTGGTTTCTATAACCACATCCCAAAAATAAAAACTCCCAAGTTATGCTATTTCAAAGTAATTTCCAGTCCAAAATAGGTTAGATGCCTCGAAATTTAACCTAAATCCCCTATTAGTTTGATAAGACTCCTAAACACTTATTTTATATTGTGTAGAACAAGATTTGTTGCCAGATTTAACGTAACTTAATCTGTGGTCCTACCCGACTGAAAGGGGGTGGATTAAAACTAAATTGCTTAAAATCACTTAAAGAAAGGTGAATCATAAGCTAAATTGCTAGTAAATCCTTAAAGGTTAAGCTTTACGCCAAACTGCTTATAAATCCTTAGAGACAGGTAAATTAGGTTTAAAGATAACCCATGACCCGTTTCTACACACAAATAAAAATAAGTTCTTACAATATGTATATGTAAATATATAAATATAGTAGGTACTGACTGGATTGTGTTCTTTTTGAAATTTCTTCATAACTTGTGTTTTTGTGCCATCAGCTGAAAATGGATCCAAGCATCCTCAATTCTGGGCACACCATTGACTCCATAGGCATAGAGAAACAGAAACAAATTGTTGCAAAGCTTATCCACTTATCTCCAGATAAGCTGGATAAGCTAAACTATTTAACCTCAGTCTATGTGAAGAAAAGATTGAAGAATTAATTAACTTAATTCAAAACCCAAATGAAAACTTTCTGATAACAGATGTACTCTGTGAGCTCACACTGCTGTATCAGCTTAAATTCCAAATAAAATCTAAACAGTACTCTGATTAAGAAGCCAAGTATGAGATGATCCTCCACAGAGTAAGTGCTGCAAACATTTTATTGTCAGGAGCTGACAAGATCAAAGACCAACATGGCCAGATTGACAATGCTTCAGAACAAAAGGTGACCCCCCTCTCTGAGGACCTATGCAATAATCAAAGCCAGCAGACTTTGAATCAGCAGGACGTCAAACCAGTCGAAAGGAGAACAATTCCAGAAACAGACACAGATTCAGTTCCCCAGTGGTTCACCAAGATGAAGGAATTAATGACTTGCGAGAACGAAAGCAGAACCCCAGATAAACGTCATAAACCTTCACATCACAATGCAAAACCAAAGGTTTACACAAAGGGGGACATAAACAAGCTACAGAAACAACCACAAAAGAAAACTTAGAACAGATCTGCAAAACAGTTCTTACAGAGCTACTAGCTTCTCTGACCAATCACAAAGTACTACAATTCCAAGCTAATGGTAAAACTTATCATATCATAGAGTATGATAGTTGCTGATAATTTCTAACATACTTGAACCTGCTTTATCCTTTCTTTCTTTTGTTTCACAACTTGAGAAATTATGAAGGTAGAACAACAGCATCATGAAGGTGTTAGGAAATTTTGTTTGGAATGTATATATTTGTGTGTCAGGGTCACACTTTTCTGCCAGACCTGCAACAAATCATCCAGGGACAACACTGGAGAAGATATGTACCCTAAATTAAGTTTCTTCCTGCCAACAGGAACCTCACTCATCACCGTTCCAGATCTCATGGCTTTATGGACTTATTTGCTGATCTGAAAACAAAGAACTGAATCTTATATTTACAGATCAAAAGGGGGATATGTTGTGCCATATGCCATGATCATACTTTTTGGACATTGGGAACCAGTGTCCATATTTCAATCTTGACATGATGATGTGGAATCAGCTGTGGAATCTCTGCAACAACCCCGTTTCAGGGAAGGCCTCCACAGGCAAGTCACATGGCAAACCACCAGAGGTGTGACCTACCCCCCTCTCTGTGTGGACGAACAAAACCACAGAGCACAAAGACTGAGCCTCTAACATTTTTGCCTCTTTTGCTCCTGCCTCTCTTCTGCCTCCTGTGCTCAAAGCTGGGGCCCAATGTGGCTGGATCTCACCACAGTGGAGATCTTGAGGGCCCCAGGGGAACCAGATATCCAGAACCATCAAGGATAAGTCAGAACCTTTCAGAACTGAACTGCTGCAAACAGATCTTTTCAACACATTTTTCTTGAGTTTCAGAACTTTTAGAGCCAAACTGGATGAGGACCATGCCCTGGGTGTGAGATGGGGACCCCTGCTGTGAGACTGGGACAAAGGAACCCCTGACTGCAGAGCTGCAAAACTGGATGAAACTGAAGCTTTCCATGGACATGGAAAAAGATTTGCAGGTCTGGCATGATTAGGGACAGAACAAGCAATGTGTCTTTGATGATGCTAATCATATCAAGTGTTTACTGCTGAGTAAAGACAACGCTAATTGATGCTAAAGAATAGACTGCATGCTATGCTATGCTACAGGAATATGTGTTGAGCTGTTGCTAAAGCTTAGACAAGATTTATTCACTAAGGATTTAAACACTGATATAACATTAGTGTTCATATGTTCCTCAAATGCTTATTACATTTCCATTATCAAGTATGACCAAGAGTCATTTAGTGGAATCCTGATGTCTATTAGCTGCTAGCTATTTCAAAGAGGGTAAAGAATCATTTAACTAAAGGTTTTTGATTCTTGATTAAACAAATAATTTAATAAAACATTATTTGGCCAAATAATGTTTTATTCACCTCATGGATTTGCAGGTTTGTGAATTGGTCTGAAAACATTCCAATTTCTTTAAAATTAGTGAAAAGCTAATTTGATCATATCCCAAATTATTCCAAATAAACTTTGGTTTCAAACACAAGATCCATCTTAAACTGTAATATGTTTTCAACCATTTTTCCCCTTCCTTTTTGTACATAGTAGTTAGTTTAGTTTAGTTTAGTTGAGTTTTACTAGTCTTAGTTGAGAGCCGCGTTAAACTGAAATATGTTTTGACTTGGGGCTGAATGATTTTTGTTAATAAACTCTTATTATATTTTTAGAACCCAAAGTTTGTGGTGAATTTATTCCATGTATGTGCGGAAATAACTGTTTGACCATGATTAGTGCTCGAATAACTCTTTTATCTATTGTTCTAACACACAGTAATTAGGACTGTGTGTCATAAACAATATATAACAGCTGAAATAATATCTGATTAAATAAGATATTTTAACACCTCTACAGGGGAGGGCAATACACATCTCAAAGTATCAGAAACATAAATTCCCAGCTGGCTGGTAATAGAAAAGAACATAAAATCACAACACATAAATATTCCAAGTAGAGGGATGGGTAACCAGCGGGGCCCCTTTGCTCCTAGGGGCCCCAGATGGAGGAATGGGTAACCAGCGTGGCTCCTTTGCTCATAGGGGCCCCAGATGAAGGGATGGGTAACCAGCGGGGCTATTTTCTCATAGGGGCCCCAGGTGGAGGACTGGGTAATCAGTGGGGCCCCT
>JAGKQL010001106.1:0-25068 GCA_018398635.1 Cyprinodon brontotheroides
AGCTCCCATTGATTTTGCTTGTAAAGCGGGGAGAATGGCGCTAGGCTTACCGATGTCACTGCTGGAAGATGTCAGGAGTGACTTGTTGCTATATTTGGGCAAAAATGGATTTTTAATAATAATAATAATAATAATTTTTAATTAAAACATTAAATCATTATAGTGTGTCAGCTTGAATTACCAGGTTCCCCAGGCTAAAACATAACATTACTGTGCTAAACCTGCTTTTTAAACCATTTTTTAAATGGCTTTAAAAATTTCTCCCAGACTCGGTGATTACGACAAAAATAATTTTTATTTTTTTACTGATTAACGAAAAATGTATTAAATCACAGAGAACGTTTTAGTTCTAGGTAATAATAATATTTGGTATAATGGTATATAATAATGAGGGGCTGTTCAGTGCTGCAGTGGGTAGCACTGGTGCCCTGCAGCAAGAAGGCTCCGGGTTCGATTCCCAGTCCAGGGTCTTCCTGTATGGAGTTTGCGTGTTCTCCCTGAGCATGAATGGGTTCACTCCTCGCTACCCCACTTCATAAACATGACAGAAAATGAATTGGTGAATGGATAAATAATGATCCATTTGCTTACCGGACTTTTCCTTTAATATATTAGGCTAAAGATTTCAAATCTGCAGTTTACTTTGCTCTCACAGAGACTAATGACCAATTTAAATATGCGGCCCCTGTATGAACTCCAGAGATTGCGTCCTCTTGTAGTTTCTAACTATTTACAAAATTTTATTTTCTTAAAAAGGCAGACAAATTGAATGTCATGGTGCTGTGAACTAAGAATTTACTACGGTAACAAGATTCCAATATGTTTACCCAAAGAGGACATACAGTATTTGTTGTCAAAGCCTCTGGTGGATGGGACCTAATGAAACCACACCTCTACCTTTATTTGTTTTTTTCCCCTGTTTTCTTCCACAACACAGCATCCCATGTCACACATGTAGTCAGCTTCCTGAAAGTTGAAGAAGTCACAGGTGACACCTGGACTTGGAAACCATACCGGAAGCTCAAAAGGAGCAGGTCTTAAGGTAAGGTAATAATTTGCCCTATTGATTTTACGTTGTGGGGACTTTGATAAAAGCATTTATATAAGTTGACTTTGGATCAACTGATGTTTAGAAATATAAATGCACTTTGTCTTTACAGGCTGAAACTGAAATAGGAAGAGTTGCAAAACCAGCATGACATTAAAAGTGAAGTTGGGGATTTTCCTGTTGTCCGTAGCTTCTCTTTCTTTGCTTTGGAGGTCAGATTTCACTCAGCGGCTTCAGCTTCGATACAATGACACTTGTCCCTGTGAGGTCTGTTTTTCTAGCCATCATACGATGCTGAATCATCATCTGCGACGTTCTGTTAAACCATTTCTGTCTGCTAACACCAGTGTATCAGAAGAAACCTTTCAGTGGTGGAAGGTAAGGTTATAAATGTCTCTATATGTCTTCAAACGTTTTAAAAGAAGTGTGCTATTCTTGTCACTTTAGTAATCTGAAAATTACAAAATGTCTTTGCTTTTTGTTTCAGCGCTTACAAAAGGAAAAACACAAATTTACTTATTTTAAATCCACGTTGGACAAGCTGTTTAAGATCATTTCCCCCATTCCTGATCTTATAAAACCCAGCCCTGACAAATGCAGGACTTGTGCTGTGGTGGGAAACTCTGTCAATTTGAAAGGATCCCATTACGGACCTTTAATAGATTTCCAAGATATCGTCATAAGGTAAATTTCAAGATCTTAACAAAAAGAAGTTTCCAAATATTGACAGTTAAATATATTTGTCCTTTTGGACTGTTTAGAATGAACTATGCAAAAATAAAAGGCTATGAAGAAGATGTTGGGACCAGAACGACTCATCATGTCATGTATCCAGAGAGCGCCGTGGATTTAGACAACTCAACTCATCTTGTGCTGTTTCCGTTCAAAGTGTTGGATCTTCAGTGGGTCATGAAGGCCATTACAATGGGATTTTATGGAAGGTGAGTCACATTAGCCGAAGCTTTATTGAAACGCCGTCGCCAGCATATTCCACCCATATTCCCAAAACCTAATTACTTTCGCCGCAGTATTTAACCTATACACAGCCGTTACTTGCTTTTCTTGAAATTTTTAATGGCAAAAGTACACACAATTCCATATTTTTATATTATAACAACGACCTCGTACGCAATATGACGCGGCATTATTTTATAAAGGATTACTCGAGTACACCTTCACAATAAAGGGAGGCGCAAAGCACTGTGGCATTATTTTTGTAGCAATCACGGTTTCAAAAAATAAAGCTAAAAATAACCAGAAGATTCATTTCATTATCAGGATTGCTTTCGCTAGAAGAAGAAGCTAACTGCAAGAAACACACAAAACACTGGCTGTACGGCTCGCGGCAGGATACGGGTTGCGACGAAGTTGCGCTTTCAGTAATTCGGGCAAGGGTTACCCTCAAGACACAGCCTTCATTTTGTGGGGCGGAAATGCAAACAGAAATGCAAAAAAGACGGGCAGAAATAAATGGCATAGAAGAAATAAATAGGTTAAAAAATAAAAAGGAAGAATAAAACAGACAAAAATATCATAACATGCACATAAATTAATACTTAAAAAGTAATTAATAGTGTGGAAGATTATAACAGACAATAAATAAGGTAATCATTGCAAAGTCGAATAAATAAAGAAGCTCATTAAATGAGATGTATATATTTATATCTCACTGTATAATTTTAATTTCTACCTACATTATTTCTTTATTGTATTTTTGGGGGCAATTATTTATTTATTGATCATTTATTTCTGTATTTTTAAATATGGTAGAGCTGGTCCTCCATATATAGACATCAAAAACAAACAAGAATATATAAATATATTTAAAGAATACAGGAGATTTTTTTTTCTTTTACAAATGAAAGGGTAAATGCACTGATCATTCCAATAAATTATTTTACCAGTTTTTCGCAAAACAGTTTATACAGTCAATGCATACATAAAATAATTAGACTTGCTGCTGAAAAATGTTTTATTTTATATTCTGGTACTTGCTGTTTTTAACCCATAAAGAACACTCTTAACTCTGAACTGCTGTCACTAACCAACCCCTACTGGTAGCACGATCTGTAGCACCAGCTCAACCACTATTTAGCTCTTCCTCGATTGTACTTTACAAAGAAGATGTAAATTACTCTTTTCTCTCCTTTATTATATGAAAAGTACTAAACTACCATGTGTAAAATGTTAAATATTTATTTTCTGAGAGAGTAAATGCGTTTCCATCCTTTGTTTTATCACTTGTCTCTCCCCAGAAATAAGATCCTACCATATTTCCAGTAGCTAACACTTTCCGCTTTAGATTTATACATAAATGTTGTAGTTTTTTTTGTTTTTTTTTCTTCTTTGCCTTCTTTTGTATTTATGGTTAATAGTGCATAGTCTATGAAAGAAAAACAGTCTCATTGGAAACTGCCTTTTTTTAACACCGAATTTTAAACACTGACTTTTTTTAACACCGAATTTTAAACACTGACTTTTTTTAGACATTGAATTCCTTACACTCAATTTTTATCTGGTAAAAATTCAGCTGCAAAAAATTCAAATGCAAAAATTCAGCTGCAAAAGTGTTGACCTTTTGGTGAAGTCAAGCCAAAGCAATTTACACGAGCAGATTTCTAGCCAATGAAATTGGCTCATTTGGTCACGTGACACAACGGCTGCCCCCAGCGCTGTTCCCGGCTGAATGAGGCATTTTTTTTTTTTTTTTTTTGTTAAAACAGAATTACAAAACGTCAGTTAGCTGCTAATAAATGGCTATTGGAGTGTTTCCTCTTATCAGACTGGGTGAAACAACTGAGATGATCACAGCTAGTACGGCACTCCTGTCTGTTTGCCGCCGCCATGTTGCCTTTGGCCAAAATGAAGGCTCTGTTCGAAAACCTAGGACGCATCCTTAGACCGGATTCGAAGGCCGATTACATCATAGCGCGGCGCCGAGGTCTGGTCGGATTCCAAGAGTCCTCGTTATGCGGCCTTAAAATGCGTCCTTCTTTTTTCCCGATTTAAAGGACGGGTCTGATGTATCCTCGGTATTCTTGGATATCCCAGGATTCATTGCGAGACCAAGCAAGCTGTGATCAGAGGAAAGGTTACTTGGCCCCGAACAGTGGTGAAAATTGGAAGTACAGTTTAATATGATACAACTCTGTGAATAGTTCCGTCTGAAATGAATGAAAGTAGTTGTTTTAATGGTTACTGAGTCAGATATGTGGCGGTAATGTTTAATTTATCTAAAGGTTTTTATCTGTTACTGTGTAAATGGGTTTGGCTGTAATTAAAGGACAGATTCTAATATATTTGCAGGGTGGGAACTATAAATCTGATAGGATTTTTATCTTTTTATTGCTGTTTTGCACAATATGCTTAACTTCGTATTTTTTGTTGTTGAATATTAGAGATTTTGCAGATATATATTTTTTTATACATACATTGCTTAGATTTACTTTATATCTTTCTACCCCTTTTATAGAATAGAAAATCCCTTTATTGTCCCATAATGGGCAAATTTACAGCAGCAGGAAGATTATTGAAAAATGGTCACACAGATGAGGACCTTTAGAAAATGTATATAAGAATAACATAATAGGAAGAGTTAAAATATAAACAATAAAATAATATATAAAGTAGTTTTAAACAATATAAAACTGGGGAATAAATAACCAATATGCAGCTATGGACATTTTTACAGCAATGGATATTTGAAAAATAGCAGCAACATCAGAGATGTGCAGAATTCCACCAGCATTTTATTTAACTGACTAAGGTTTCTTATCATTATATTTGATTTGATTTGTTCCTGCTCCCGTGGTTGGAACATTTATTCCACTCTGGATTCTTTTTAATGTAGTTTGTTCACTTTACAATAAAAAGAAATAAATAAACAGTTTTGAAAACTTCTTGTATTCATTCTTTTCCCGTTTGTGTGTCAACGCTCACTTGCCAAGCGCGTTATCAGGAGCGCCATACGGGCGTAAAACTCGCCAAGGGTAGATTCCTGGTCGAATTTACAGCCAAAACTCTTCAGGTGGGTCTCTCCCTTATTTTCAAGGACTTCGGGCGATCCATAGTTCAGGGTAGACTCAAGGCCTGGAGGACACGCCCTAGGTTTTCAACAGAGCCGGCGAAGAAAACAGTTTGCCACCTGCATCCGGATCAAACCAAGAGCCTTGGCAGACAGGGGTGCCGTACTAGCTGTGATCGGCTCGGTTGTTTCACCAAGTCTGATAAGAGGAAAAACTCTAATAGCTGTCTGTTAGTAGCTGACGTTTTGTAATTCTATCTGTTTAACACAAAAAAAAAGCCTCATTCAGCCGGAAACAGTGCTGGGGGCAGCCGTTGTCATGTGACCAAATTAGCTAATTTCATTGGCTAGAAGCTGCTCGACTCTATCAAGTGTAGATTGCTTTGGCTTAAATTCACCAAAAAATAAATACTTTTTGCAGTTGATTTTATTTATTTTTTTCTGCTAATTTTTACCAGATAAAAAATGATTGTAAGGAATTCAATGTCTAAAAAAATTCAGTGTTTAAAATTCGCAAAGTTAAAAAAAAAAAAAGGCGTAGATTCCAATGAGACTGTTTTTTTCTTCAATAATAGTCTAAAGATGAAAAATAAAAATGCAGATAAACAAGGAGTAATCATGTTTTGCCAGACTGTCCAATGATGACTTTAGACAAAAGTCATTAGTATTAGGTATAAGATGTACTTTAGCATTCTTTGATGATTTTAAAATAAAAAATATGTAGGTTTAACTGCCGTAATTGGATAATTCATTTTGACATAGATGAATATAGCTGAATGCACTTGCAAATGAGCTTATTGCACATATTGGGCTTGTGGTAGAGTCACTAACAGAACATCTAAAGCTATAATCAAAGTCCTGATGAACTGACTACAATGATTAAGTTTTAAGGTGCACACTCTTGCTTAAATGAATCCTAAAACAAAGATTTTCTCCCTCACTACAGCAAATAATGCTGACAAGCAATGCCTGTCAGAAGCGTCTGAACACACTTTGCACAACGCTCATCAATGGTGTCAAAAGTGCTTCAATGCACATCTGACCTCCAGGTGCCTCAGCATCCAAAGTGACGCCTTTTTGATGCTCAAAAAATTGTGTGGATGCAGCATTAGTGCAACAAAATGTTTTGATATGAAGTACTGACTAAAATCCTTTTCCTGCTGTTTGGATACGCTTTTTAGCTAAATATAAAAAAAGATCAACTATATATGCGTTTCCTCTTAGATCACACTTACTGTATGGAACACTTTACTGTATGTTGGTCAAAAAAATCTGATTACTACTTTACATGTGAAATAGATTATTTTCTATAGGCCAGCGATGAAATTTGTTCTTAACAATGCTTTTCTTATTTAACAGGTCATATGCACCAATAAAAACCAAGATCAAAGCTAACAAAGATTTGGTGAGTTTGAGGTGCAGAATGATATTTCTAGTTGAGCAGGAAAGGTAATTTTGAGTCTTATAAAATAACTTTTTTATTTTTTTAACAGGTCATGGTGCTTAATCCAGCCTTTATGAGATATGTTCATGAGATCTGGCTGAAAAAGAAAGGAAACTATCCATCCACTGGCTTTATGGCTTTTATCTTTGCACTTCACATTTGTGATGAGGTATGTCTGTTAGGAAATTTCCAACACGTACAGTGTTGTTTGCTTGTTATATTTATTTAATTCCTTCTAAAATCAGGATGTCTTGTTCATTGAAATTATTTTATTTAGTGCCAAATCAATACATCCAAGAATCTCTTTCAAAAGGAGCATTTTGCTTGACTCGATACAAAAATAGCAGAGCTTAAAGTAGCTCCTAAACTAGTTGTCTTTAGTCTTATAAAACTCAAAACTTGCGTTTGTCTTATCCGAATGATGTATTTCAAAAGCTTTGAATGCAAACTATGTTTGCTTGACTGTGCATTGCACCTAATCACCAACACAATTCCTTGTACCTGTAAAACACTACTTCTGATTGTAATATACAATTTTTAATTGACTTTTAATATTTTGATTTGAGGTTATTTTATCAGCAGTAGAAGGCTCTCTTGCAGTCTTGCAGTTTTGTTTTTTTGACATAAATTGAATGTAGCTAATGGTCTGTCTGAGAGCCTACAGGACCCAAGCCATTCCACCATTCTGAAACGAGTCCAAATCTCAAAAGCATCACAGTAATGCCGCTTTATAAACATTTAAATCATAATTTGCAATAGAATTATTACCCAAACGTGGGTGCTTTGTAATTTTAAAAGAAAATGTCCGACGGAGGTGGTGTCCCTTCCACTGTGTGATATTTGTGAAATGCATTGTGAAGGGAATGTGGGCCTGACATAAAATGTAAAAATACATTTTGTTAGTATAATTATCATTTATGTGTGAGTTTATAACACCTTAATATTAGCTGCCTGTTGCTTGTCAGAACTTATGTTTTCAATAATTATCTAATTAGGACAATTCCTATGTACGGATATACAGTTCTAATCTTCATTCTGTATGTGGTAAATATTTGAGAATGAAATGGGAGCGGTGTCCTTCAGCTAAGAACAAAATGTAGTGTTTTGATAAGACTGCAGCCATTGATGTCTACCAAAGGTGTAACTTTGTGATGAAAGTTGGTGGGGAGACTCACCAAATACGGATATGCTGCATTTTAAATATAGCATAGCATAGCATTGCAGATATATTTTATTGCATGTTGCATATCCCAGTAAATCAGTTTCCCCTTAAAATCTGCAGCTCTTCCTACTTCTCTGTGTTTGATAACATTTTTGAACCTATTTACTAATAAAATGTCAGAAACAAAATTTCAAGATATGTAGAAGCTCTGCAGTCTGATTCTCTGTTCAATAAGAATGTAATGTTCAGCGGCGTAGGACCAAATTTGGCCAAATGGTTGCATCGATCAGAGGCTCACAGTTATGGAACACACTGCCAGCTCATGTTAAAGGCTGTGTAACCTACATACGTTTTAAATTCTCCCTGAAAAATTGGTTGAAAACTAACCAGACATGTGTTCACAGGTAAATTGATCTGTTTCCATGGGCCTGTTAACCTCATTTTATTGTTAACCTAATTTTATTGTGATTTTATGTTATTGGTATCTTATCTGTTTGTGCCCACTGTTCTCTCCTGTAGCGTCTTAATGTACCACTGTTTTTTACCTGCCTTAGGACAGCGGATGCAAATTAGCTGTTGTGCTAATTCTGGCATATTTACATTGATGCTTTATGCTGACATGTTGATGAATGTGTATTGTCCAAATTCAAATAAATAAAATAAAAACAAAACATTTTAACCTGTAACTGGGAGTCATGGTCCTCTTAGAAGCCAGGCTTTTTTAACTAGTAAAGTAGAACAAACTATGTTTTCTCAAGCTTCTTGCATTATATTACTAACTTGTATAAATTTAAAATCTATTGCCATTTTTAGCTGAAAAATTTCTGAATGTCTAACAGATGTTTCAGTGGCATGATCTCTAATTGTTTTAACCAACCCATCTGCTAACTTTTACTTAAACATTGAAGTAGCTGCTGGTTAATATTCACTGAGTGCTGCTGTGTCTCTCCTCCAATGACGTATGCGACTCTGTAATGAAGTTAAAGGAATAGTACACCCAAAAACATGAGTTTACCTCGAAACAAAGTCATTTAGAATGTTTTTAGAGCATAAACAGTAGTGTAAAGGATTTCCTCAAAGCGCGCCGAGCGCGCTCTCATGACGCTTACGGAAGCCGGCAGACCAAGCCAGATGAAAGTGCGCATTCAGCGCCTGCTCTGCCAATAATGCAAGCGTAGAAGAAGAAATGTGCTGTTTACCTGTGCAAAGAAAGAAACAACGAAAGAAAAATGTCTGAGGACTTCAGTAAGTTGAGAGAAGAGCATGAGTTCTTTGCCGAGCTGAATGCGCTTCTACGTTTGGTCTGCCGGCTTCCGTAGCGGGCGAGGGAGCTGCATGTGCGCGCTTTCAGGAAGTCCTATAAACTACTGTTTATGCTCTCTAAAAACATTCTAAATGACTTAAGTTTCGAGTAAAATTTGATGGATGCTACCCACTCAGAACACTTGGAATACATTGGGACGAGCAAAGTATGGAGGGAATATTGACACGTTTTTTGTGACTTTTTATGGACCTTTCTGCCCTACGGCGCCATAGACCTTCATTATTTGTAGATGTCAGCAGACAGCAAGAAGCCTCCCAGATCACCGTGATGCTTTTTGAGATATCAAAAAGTACTCCAGAGTGTTGTTCAGCATGGGGGTGAGTAGAAAATGAATAGCTAATCATGTTTTTGGGTGTACTATTCCTTTAAATGCAAATCCAAATCCAGATGTCTCAAAGTGACCGATTCAATGTTGTTACACCGAGATGCGGGACACAGGAGAGAGGAAAGAAAAAAACACTCAAAACATTCTGAACACAGATAGCTGCACCCAACTCTGTTACCTTTGGCTAAAGTAAATAAGCGGAAAGGTGGAAAAAAGCAGAAATTATATGTACTGTATGGACTCCCCTCACCAGGCCAAAGTTGGTGGGGACATGTCCACACCAGACCCTCAGAAAGTTACGCTTATGTCTACTCATCTGCTAACATGTATGATGTAATGATGTGATGATGTGGCAGACTGGAGATGTATAAAATTCCTTTTTTAGCTGTTAATCTGGGCCACTTCCTAAGATGTGAGCCCAGAGGTGAGCAGCTGCCTTATGTAATTCTAAGCAACTTCCTTGATCTGAGTAAGATTACAATTTCTATCAGAATCTGATGTCGTGTCTCCTGGTTATTTAATACATAGAAGTGTTATGTAAGGGGTTTGTCCTGAGTGATCACTTTTCAGGATAAAGAACCGGAAAGAGAAAGCTCTAAGGTGCAAACAAAGAGCCTATTTTTAACAATTTCAAATGTTTGATTTAATTCTATCTTAACAGTTTTTTGCACTCTCATATATTCAAACTGGGAAGTCCTATTTTAAATTCAAACAAGCTTAAAGACAGTGACACTTCAATCAGCAGGGTTACATTGCAGTATCATACAGGAAGGCTTTCAGACCCAGAAAAACTCAACTTCACCAATCACACCTATTAAATTTGCAAAGCTTTTGCAGTTCATTTGGAAGTCAAATTTCAGAAAGGATTAGTGATGCTGCATTCATCTAAAAAAACATCCTTTCGGTAAGATTCAGCAGCGTCCAAGTGCCCTTGTATAGCAAAAAAAATATCAGTTGTGTGGTTGTTGGTTTTTCTTTTAACTTTAGATAAAGAACCTTAATTTAAAGAAAATGAATGTTTTGTTCCTTTAAATTTAGATAAAGAATTTTTAAACTTTAGAAAATATAAAAACAACAACACTCAAGAAAACATAAGTATACACTTTAAAAACAAAAAAAAATTTGTTTAGTTGAGGCCATGAGAGCAGAAGATTTGCATGGCTGTGTGCAGCTGAGTGTTGGTCGGTAATGGGAAATGGAAAAATACTGGAAAAATGGGAGGGTAAAAGAGGGCACACTTACATGACTGAACAGATTGCCTTCGGTATATTTCTAAAATTAATTTGTATCTGTTTCCAGGTTCATGTGTTTGGTTATGGAGCAGACCACGATGGAAACTGGAGCCATTACTTTGAGCGGCTGAGAAACAAAAAGTTAAAAACTGGAAAGCATCCTGGACACCAGGAATATGCTATCATACAACAGTTGGCTAAAGAAAAGACCATCACGTTTTACAAAGGGAGCTGATACTTTCTCACAACTCAAAGAAGGTTGTGCTTATTTGTAAACCTTTTCTTTAAACCCGTTCCTTGTATAATTTTCGCAACCATAAACAAGAATTTAAACAAAATGGGTTCCTGATTGTTTCAACTTCTTTATATTATCTTTTGAGGAGAAAGATAATTATGTGGGGTGATAAACTGCTGTGTTGCATTTATTTATTTTTTGGGGGAATAATTGTTCACAAGAGGATATTCAGCACCCTGATGCTGGTTTATTGCAGTTAGGGCATACATTGTGGGGATAATAACTCCAGAGGTTCAAACCTAGAATAGAAAATATGCCAACAGGACAAGTATCAGTCCTCTTTTCCACAAATCTGGCCTTAGTTGTTGAGTTTACTGGTATGCCTGGGAGCTGCAAATGATTTTATGACAGAGTTAAAGGGGTTGCAGTAAACAAAGTCAAAGCAGTTGGGCTTTCAAAATGACAACAGACAGAACCGCTATGGTGTTCTTTCCAAATGCAAAATACCAGTTATAACTTAGATTTGATTTAGAGTTGCAGATGTTACAGTAACATTGACTTTAGGATCACCCTTAAGAGAATGCCTTGTAAATCACTGTTGTTGATGTATGTGGCTGCTATTTTGGATTCAAAGTCTGTCTTAAAGAAAAGAAACAGACTTTCCATGTGGGATATTTGACTTGAGGGGGGGTTTTCAGCTGATTTTTTCCTGCTTTTATTTTCTGACTGTAAGTCCAGGCTGTTGGTTCCTACAAGGGATGGAGGGGACACAGCAAACAAGTAGGCTGTGGTTTAATGGAGCTAATGTTTCTGGGTCAAACTCAGAATTTTATGTATGATGGAAAACCAACCACCTAAAAAGAACACGAGTGGACATAGTAGGAATACTTGTCTTAGATGGGAATGGGGAAGCTAGTCAGAGTTTGATGGAAAGATATTTGCTAAAGGACAACCCTAAAGGTAAAGTGGATAGAGACTAAATACGAGAGATTTATCTTCATTCATGACCCTTTCCCCTCAGTTCTGCTGGTTTACTGTATTATGCCATTTTTTTGGAGAGGAACCTGAGATCTTTATTTTCAGCTTGTTATCATTTATAGTGAGCAATTTATTAATAAAGTATGTCATCAGGTTGGCCTGCATCATACAATAAAAAAAACAACTCTGGTAATGTCAGCATTTCTGTGTTTACTCTGATGGTTCCAGTCCAGTAAGAACCAATGTATTACATTTGACTGGTGTAAATTCAGACAACACCAAACTACGTTGCTGCCTCAAAGTTTTCTTGAGTCATTGTACAAGAAATATATTTTAAAGCAAATAAACATGTTGAGCTTGTGATCTGTTTACTTTATTAGGTAGAGCTAATGCCATTAGTAGAAGCTAACATAAAATCAAAATAAATCGAAAGGTAATAATTTCTTAAAGTGACAGTAAAGCAACTCCCTCATTGTAACACATCCGAGAAAATGTTCTGATCTCGATGCTAACAGTAAACAGTCTCAGAGTCTGAAGCCTTTTTTAGCATACCAAAAAAGTTAAACAATCCACAGGACTCTATCTACAAATTTGAAGACATTTCGCTTCCCATCCAGGAAGCGTTTTCAATTCAAAATTCCGAAATGGCAATGAGTTCAAAGCCTTGTTTTGGCTTAGAAACATGCAAATTGAATCTGACCATCAGGTTCGCCCCTTTGTTAGCATGTAATACCAGAGCCTGTCTTTAACAACACCCCTTTAGAGAGGGATGGACCCACTACACAGGTTAAATTTGCTTTTTTCTAAGCTAAAACAAAGCTTTCCTTTGGTCCACTCTATAAAGCCTTGAACTCGAAGCTATTTGTGACATTTTGATTTTTTTTTTTAAAAATCTCGCTGATGGGAAGCGAAATGTCTTCAAACTTGGAAACAAAAGTCCAGTGGATTGTTTTTTTTTACTTTTTTGGAATGACTATGACCTCGGCGAACTGGGAATCTTCACCAGCTTTTTGTAGCATAGATCTCCATCTGGGTTAGCATCAACACCAGCTTGTTTGGCCAATTTTTTTCCCCCTTAATTTGGCCTACTTCGTCAGTACCTCTTGTGGTTTCTAAATTTTCATTATTTACACAGTGTTTCAAAATCAAGAGGTTTATCAGCACTTATTGCTGTATTCTCTGAGCATAGCTAGCGATACTGGACCTAGTAGACCTTATTTACGCAGAATGCATTCCAGCAAACATGGTGATGTCTGTGTGACAATATTTTATTGTGATTTATAAAAATATTTTTTTTTTTATATGAATAAAATATGGACTGATGGCAGAAAAAGATTTACTTTTCCAACTGTCAAGGCCAAGCTTACCTTGAAGGCAAACATCAACCTTCCTTGCCAGGAGTTCATTGAGATTATTGTTAAAAAAAAAGCCCTCCTAAAGAAAATGCATTAATCTGAAAAATATGCAATTTAATTGAGGAAAGATTCAGGGAGAGTGTCATAATTCTGCACTTTTTGGTTCTGCGTATAAGTTTTCTTTATGAGTTTTCATTGCTTTCATTTCTTTTTTGTGTTATTGAAGTTGTTTTCTAAATGTATTTGAGTTCTTACATATTTCTTGGTTACCCTCTGTTGCCCCCTCTTGTCAGTCTCCTTCACCTAGCTCCCTTCTAGATCCTTCTGTCTACTTTGTTCCCAATCTGTTGATTACTCCATTCTTTGTTCTGTTTGGCATGTATTTTCTTACTCTGCGGTTACTCAGGGCTGGAGTACCTACCTACCTACCTACCTACCTACCTTACCTACCTAACCTAACCTAACCTAACCTCACCTCACCTCACCTCACCTCACCTCACCTCACCTCACCTCACCTCACCTCACCTCACCTCACCTCACCTCACCTCACCTGTGTTACCCTTTGTTCTGGTTATTGTCTGGTGAGGAGTTGTTTGGATTTCTGATTCTGTTGCCACCATTGGTTATTAAATGTGCAAGAAACCACCTCTGCTTCCATCTCTGCATTTAGGTCTAAAAACCTCCACACAGTCTGACAGAAAGATTGGGAAATTGGCAGTTACTTTGAAGGTAATAAAAAAAATATATATCATTTTCATTTGGAAATATTTCACCCCACAAGCTTCTCAGACAGCAAAGGAATATCGAAGCGTTTATTTGGCTCTCAGTACCACTCTTCATTTACAGCAGTTGAATTCATCATCATTCATTATGCAGTTGATATGTTTGTGACATCTTGAACTGAAAATCAAACGTTTATTCAGCGTTGATTTCTCTGTGTTGGATGTTGAACTGTTTTATATTTCTGCTAGATGCTCAAACTCAATGCATCAAGTTGGTACTGAGCAGATTGCGCCGGACAGGATGTCATGTGCAGAAAAAACAAGTTAGTCAATTTTCCATCAGCTCCCTACTTCTTTTGCAGCAAATATATTTTTTAAAGATGTTTGCAAGGCAATTTGAGCTTTATTCTTAAGTTTCTTGAAAATCTTTACCTATTATTCACTGAAGTATTGGGAAGTACCTGCACCAGCCATTCCTTCTAACTGGTTATGCAGCTGAGGCAGTTTCTCTGAAGTTTGCCAAGCTGCTATAAATAATACTGGCTGTGTTGCAGGTGTAGACAGGTAAATACAGAACATGAATCTTCCTTGTGTACACGGTCAGGCAGCAGCTCCATTACTTTAACATGAAGGGTAGAGTGGGTCTCACCTGAAGAAGGTAACTTTAGATATAGCAGGAACTTTAGATCGCCCTCACCTGCAAAAGCCTGACAAGGCGGTCATAGCTTATAAGCACCTTGATTTTCTGTTTCTCACAGTTTCTGTCAAGGTTTTGTCCCCTTTGTCAAATGAAGTTATAATAGCATTACAAATTTCTAACCACTTAGAAGTTTCAAAAGAAAAATGACAAAAAAGTCAGGTTTACAAGTTTAGAATGCCTAAAATACCTGGCAGGAAACGAGGAACAGAAAAATGCAATGAATAGCCTATCCAAAAGTCACCAGATGTTGTTTTTCCTGCTTATGACTCTGAAAATTGACAGATTTCAACAGTTGGATTAAAAACATTTTCCAGAAAGGACACGGCTGAACCCACCAAGAAGTGTATTTTTGGGGCCCTGCATAGGGCCCTGGAGCCTCACGTATTTTTCCGTGCTACAGAGCTTGTTTGGAGAAGCTCACGCTGCAGCCACAGCAAAGGGGAAGTAGATGAGATGTGGGTCATTTGGAGGAAACGCCAGATCTACCAAAATAAAACATTGCAAATACAGTTGCTTTCAGCTCTTGGTGCAGGAGAGCTGCACCCCAGGATGATTCTATCTTTTGCATTGAAAAGCACATGAACAACTTTTTATGGGCAAAGATTTTTTCACGTCAGGGCGGAAATTACTCCGCCCTGACGGAGTCACTATTACTCAATCAGAGTAATAGTGACTCTGACTGAAAACTCCTTGAAAGGTGCTAATCTGGTAAGGTGGTTGTACTGTTCTTTTTACATCTCTTTGCAGGTGATGAAGCAGACTGAAGATGTTTTATCGTTATCTCCTCTTTCTTTCATCTTATCTCCTGTTTTTCCTTTCCTGTTCTACTTGCATTGCAGTGTCCATATAAAATGTAAAACTCCCTGCATGAATTATAATAAAGATATTTACATGCATAGCCGTACTGCTCCACTTGTGAAAGCAAAATCTGATGGGCTTTCTTTTTGGCATAAAGGCAGCAATTCTTATTTCTACATCGACAGACAGGACACTGTTAATAAATAAATATATATATTAAAAAAATCTGATAAGGTGGTTCTCAAGGGTTCAATAAGGGTTCATGTAAATATGTTTTACAACTGATTGGTGACCTTTAGTATATATTTTGGAAATTTATTAAACGTTTTTCTGCTTTATGGTTGTGATATATGAGCATAGACTTCCAGGCTGGACATAAAAAAATGCCTCATAAAAAATTGGATTCAGTAACAGGAGTATGGAATGAGACACAATCTGCATGATCTGAGAATGAAGGAGTAAGAGATAAGTACATCTCTAAAGTTAATGTATTATGTTTTTGCTTCTAGCTTCAATTATTAACCAAAATAAATATTAATCAGCAGTTTTAGTTATTAATCACAAGTTAACAATACTTTTTCTTATTGTACATTCTAATGTTTTTGGAAGTGATGTTGAATAATGTCTCTCTTTTAGAAGACTGTAAGAATAAGAAGAGAAAGAAGATGGGAAGACAGAAGATTAAAGGTACACTATGCAACGGTGGTGATGATTTTTCCAGCGAGGCTCCCCAGAGGGCGAAGTAAAAAGTGCACTGTCGTAAATATGCACAGCTGTTCTCCTGGTTTCTCCGTCAAGCCAGGCCCAGCGGTTGTTTTGAGCCCAGCAGACAGGCGAACGCAACGAATGACTAACACAGTGAAAGTATGAACATGCACACAAAGAGAGAAACCATTTATTCCAATGTTACTTACAATCAGCATCAGCAGAAACGCGAAGTCAGCGTCAGCCTTGCAGCCTTCTTTTATTTTAGCTCTCATTAGGAAAAAGCTTGCCCATGTTCACCCATGTGCGACTACTCTCTCAGTTCAGAGCCCTTTTTCCTCTTTCTTGCCTGCTCCGACATGGGCTTTCACTGTTTTCTCGCTGGTTCTGCCATGATAACTGCACAAAAGATGCATGCACTGTAGCTTTAACGAAGCATGCTTTTAACTGGAATGTCGCGTAGCAGTTCACCGCCCGTAAAGCAAGACCGACTCTCGAGAGACTTCTGAGCCTGTGGGTGCGCGGGCCGAGGGCTCCTGCAATGCAAATTGTGGTATTATTTCCCACAGACCACCAGGGTGACCCAAGAATACCTTTGTTCAACCTGAAATGACTTATTTAATCATCAAAAGCGTTATGCGGAACACATTAATTAACTGATGATGTTAAATGTTGCATAGTGTGCCTTGTAATGAGATTGGACCAAAACTGGAACACTGATGGAACCGCCGAAGAGAAGGGAGAAAAATCTACTTGAAAGAGTAAATCAGAGAGCAGGCATAAGTCAGAAGAGAGCTAAAAATAGAAGAAGGTAGAGAGGAATAGACAGAACAGACAAGTTTGAATGACCAGATTGCTCTTTCAAACAAAGAGGAAGTGTCATTTTACCAAAAGTACAATCAGAATTTCCATTTGTGTCCCTTGTCGGCCAGACCAGAATGACGCATCCGGTGCACTCGCACTGCTTCTGTGCAACAAACCTCCAAAAACAAAATCACACAAAACCTCTTTACCAGCCAGTGCAGGTGTGTCCTCTGTCACCACATTCTTTAAAGTGAAAGATTTTCTGCAACAGGAGGTGATTGGCTTAGGTTGCCCTGCTCACATTATTCATGATGCAACAAGAACAGCAATAGACACTATTCCTATTGATGAGTACCTTCTCACAGAAATCTTTGGGTATATTCATAATTTTACTGTTGGAGTAAAAAGATTTTTGTGAGTTTGCTGGCCAAGACTATCAAAATATCCTAGGAAACAATAATGTCAGCTGGCTGTCCATGCTTCCTGCTCTGCAAATAGTGTTGAACACGTATGCACCCCTGTGTTTTTTTTATCTGGGAACAAAAGTGCCATGTTGTCCTGCAGAGGATGTTTGAAGATCCACTGACTGAAATGTGGTTGGCCTTTGCCCATGGAAACTTGCCCATATACAACGATACCAACAAAATGTTTTGAGAGCTGGTCGTCCCTATTATTTCTTTGCGAAAAACGTATATTTTTAAAGATATTTTGCAAGAGGCAATTTGAGGAAAAGCTTTATTCTTAAGTTTGATAAAAAATCTTTACCCATTATTCACTGAAGTATTGGGAAGTACCGCGGCAACCATTCCAACTGGTTACATGTGGCGAGGCAATTCTCTGAAGTTTGCCAAGCTGCTATAATTAATACTGGCTGCGTTTTAGGTGTAGACAGGTAAATACAGAACATGAATCTTGGAAGGAACAGAGAAATGCAATGAATAGCCTATCCAAAAGTCACCAGATGTTGTTTTTGCTGCTTATAACTCTGAAAATTGACCGATTTAAACAGTGGGATTAAAAAAAAATTTCCAGGGAGGACACGGCTGAACCCACCTAAAAGTGTATTTTTGGGGCCCTGCATAGGGCCCTGGAGCCTCACATATTTTTCCGTGCTACAGAGCTTGTTTGGAGGAGCTCACGCTGCAGCCACAGCAAAGGGGAAGTAGATGAGATATGGGTCATTTAGGAAGAAACGCCAGATCTACCAAAATAAAACATTGCAAATAAAGTTGCTTTCAGCTCTTGGTGCAGGAGAGCTGCGCCCCAGGATGATTCTATCTTTTGCTTTGAAGAGGAGCTACTGCACATGAGCAACTTTTTATGGGCAACGATTTTTTCACGTCAGGGCGGAAATATGTCACCAATCTGACGTTGAACAAAACAGCTTCCCTCATAGTTAAAGATTCAATATTTACCTTACAAATTTACTATATTATTAATATATTAATATATTGTAAATATTTTATTCTTATAAAAATACATTTATTTGGTTTTTAAGTCTTAATCAAGGTCTTTGGATGAGTGGGCCGGCCACTATTGTTCAGCTGTTATAATGTAAGGTACAGTATGTATTAACAAAGTTCAAGTGATAAACCTTTGACATGATTTGTATGATAAATTAATGTATTAAGTGATGTGGTGTGCTAACTATGCTATGTAAAACAGTGGCTATACAGTTGCAGCCATTCAAAATGGTCCTTCCCAATCAAACGGCAGCAGAATGGCAGCCCATTTCCCTCCAACTGCTAGCGAAATCCCCTCCAACTCCCAGCCCACAAACGTCCACACATCATGACAGAATATTTTAGTACAAATATAGGTGTTTAAAAAGGAATTGTAGGAAAAGGCCCACCAAGGAAAGTTTGGAAACTTTGAATGGCTAGTACTATATATTCAGGTTTGATTTGAGTAGCCCAATTGGCCGAGTATAAAACCTCTTTCTGAGTCTCTGCGCTGGACATGAGTATCACAGCACTTCCCTAGCTGTGGCAGAATGAAGTTTAATTGTATTTTTTTCTTGTGTATTAGAATTTTCAGTTCTGCACATAATATATCCTCTTCTGCTCTTATTTGATCTCAGGCTAAGATGACTGCAGGCACAGAAGACCTTGAAGAAACCAGAGATGAGTTCATGTTAGCGGACTCACTGACCCGAGTAAGCTTACTTTATAGGAACCAACAATATACTTACTTAGCAACTACTGCCCAACTCATAATGTGGTTATAAACACTTTATGTAAGTGTATACTGTACATGCCTAATGCTGTACTACACACATGTCCTCTCTCTCTCCCACACTCACACATGCCAACACACATTGGTGTCAAGGGGATTTCCAAGTCTGTGTTTTTTTTTTTTACATGTTTAACACCTTTTCACCTCACATCACCACAACCCACATTCTTGAGCCATACAGGCTCTATGCCCAGCTTCAATATTTCCTGAACTTCAGCAGCTCCTTTGTTTCATGTCTTCCATTACTGGACAAACTGATTAATCCAGGTTTGTCTGACCTCAGTAACTGATTGATTTAAGAGATCTGACCCACATGCAGAGAACCACTCAGAGAACCAGGGGAAAAGTTTAACAAGTTTATTGAGGAGACTGTACAGCAGTTGAATCAGGAACTCAGAGAACTGGTGGACCGGAACTGGAAAGTTTGGAGAGGAGATCACAGTGATCCGTTCATGGGCTGTAGGAGAAACTGATTGAGTCTTTAGCACAGTAGAAGCGGGACTCACGTTTGAGGGGGTTCTTGTCTTTCCTTGATCCAGTTGGTGCGGGTTTATCCAGAGAAGAGGGAATTCGTTGGAGAGTGGACAGGTAGACATACGTTGGACGCTGAGGAGCAATTAAGGGGACTGTCACTTGGATTTCCAATGGGGAGTTGAACGGCACGTGTGGAAGTTTTCCCCTGCTCAGTGTGAACTCAGGTAATCCTTCCAGGGGGAGAAGGCCATGCATCCAGTTACACGGAAGGCTTCCTGCCAAAAAGGCAAAGACAAAAACAAAGTTAGACTCAGAGAAACAAAGGCTCAGATTAGACTCAGCTAAACTCAGCTTGGCTAGAGTACCCAAAACTGGCAAACACTCTGGCGTCGAGGTAGTGACAGCCCGCCGCTCAAATACTCTTCAGTGATAAACCAACGGGCGTCCCGGGTTTTTTTTTAGAAAGTGAGGAAAGTCGTCCTGATTTCACTCGGCGCACGACGCTCCGTGTGACGTAATCCCTGAGCCGCGTCAGTGCGGGCAGCCCTGTTCTTAATCAGAGGCTCTGTTCAAAAACCTGGGCTGCATCCTCCAAGGACGCGGTCTACCTAGACTGGATCCTTCGAAGTCCTTGAAAATAAGGAGGCCGGAAGAGTTTTGGCTGTAAATTCGAACAGGTCCTCCCTTCGGCGCGTGGTTTTACCGGGCGTATGCTCTGTTGCTTAGCAACCGTGGAAAGTTGACACACAAAGCAGGAAAAGAATGAATACCGAGGTTTTCAAAACTGTTTGTTTATTTATTTATTTTTTTAATTGTTGAAGTGAACAAAGACTACACTCACAAGAATCCAGAGTGGAATAAAGATTCCAACCACCGGGAGCAGGAACAAATAAAATCAAATGTAATGATAGAAACCTTAGTCAGTTAAATAACCTGCTGCTGTCATTCTGCACATCTCTGATGTTGCTGCTATTTTCAAATATCCATTACTGTAAAAATGTCCATAGCTGCATATTGGTTATTAATTCTCCAGTTTTATATTGTTAAAACACTTTACAGTATTTTATTGTTTATATTTTAACTCTTCCCTATTATGTTATTCTTATACATTTTTCTAAGGTCCACATTTGTGTGACCATTTTCAATAATCTTTCTGCTGCTGTAAATTTGCCCATTGTGGGACAATAAAGGGATTTTCTATTCTATTCTATAAAAGGGTTAGAAATACATAAGTAAATCTAAACAATGTATGTATAAAAATATATCTGCAAAATCTCTAATATTCAACAACAAAAAAAATACTTAGTTAAGCATATTGTGCAAAACAACAATAAAAAATTAAACTCCTATCAGATTTATAGTTCCCACCCTGCAGATTTATTTTGTAGATGCATTGTTTATATTTTAGCTTATATCATTGCGGCAGAGATAAGAAAATCCCTTTTATTGTCCCCACAGTAACGGCGCAGGTATTGAAAATATGAAGTCACGCAAATAGAGACAGCAAATAAGAAAAGAGAACTTGTTTTGTAAGAAAGGACCAAAATATAAAATATAAATTACTGACGTGTTCTTTAATATAAAACAATTATATTCAATAATGAGACATTTGTTCTTCTTTTTAATCCCCTGCTCCAAGGTGTGTGTCCTGTTTTCCTAAATGAAAATATGTCACCCCACTATATTGACTCAAAGGCAATTGACAAATTAATACGCTTCTTTGAGATGCACAGCCCCCTGATGCGGTCAGGTGACAGTAATAAACAAAAAAATAAATGCATATATCATCCTTTACCTGCAGGCTGGAGCACTACTTGTTTTTGATCCATCTAACATAGAAATAGCTACTTTTCATAGGTATGTAGGTGTGAACAGAATGAGTATTTGTTGCACCCTTTTGAAGGGGTGGGGAACTCTGTCTCCACAGACAGCCACAGGCATTGACTAAATGCTGGATGAATGTTTGTCATTACTGTTCTGGTTTTTGTTTTCCTCATGCCACTCCTCCCTTTACGGGTTAGGATTTATTCTATTAATTTTAGAAAAAACTACCAGTGTTAAGAGACACATTACTGGCATTTACACTTGATTTTTTGTTGTAAATACTAAATAATTTGTAAAAAAAAAATAAATAAAACGGTTACTGTCTCAGTTTCCTAATTTCATCTTGATGAATTTTTTCTTTCTTTTTTTTTATTTAATTCGAGCTGGAAATGTTCCCAGATTGGATTGGAATTATGGCCCTAATGAAGTAGCCTATGGTGTTACAACAAAAAAAATCACGGATCCCTTTAGAGGAGTTCTGATGAATTATTGGTTTCTGAAATAAAAGTCAATCTTGCATAGCAGTTTCACATGTGTGCAGGTTTAAACTGCTAATAGCAGAAGCTGGTTTCCTACTCGTCATCCTAAGAAAAGTTAATCCCCAGAACTGTCGCTGGCAGGAAAATATTATTATTACCTGCACTTTATTTTTATTTTTTTTGGTAGATTATCTGTGATTATTAAATTGCATAGCTATCTAGATGTAACATAACTTTGAATCCACCTGAAAAATAGAGATGGTTTATAACAGCTTATTAAATATTTCACATTTGGCGTCTTGCTGGTTGGATGCTGATCTTATCTATTATGCCTGTCACTTCAGTGACATTCAGGCATGTGAATGTGTTATTGTGCATGTTATTAACACATAGCTAGCTTCTGAGTCAGACAGTTGCTGTTCTACACGCCTTTGTTTTGTTTTTTTTTAACCAGGAGTTTTGTTCTGTTGATACAGGAATTGGGAAGTTTAAATCAAACCTGGGTCATTAATCATTATTCAGTTTCTCGGGTTACTCACACGTTTCCCTAACCTGTTCCAAGGAATTGAATAAGAAATTTCATGATTTTTCCAGCTAAATGTTTACTGATTGTAAACTCACACAAAAAGGAAAAACATCTTTGATTAAGGTTTAGAAAGATGTATAAAAACTACAAATTATTGGTGTCACTGAGACACGATGAATTAAATGGTTGAGACAATTTATTTTGTAACTCAGATTTTTGTTTGCAATAAACAAATCAAAGTACTGTAGCTACATCTGAGCTACATTTCCAGGATAATAAACCTTTTCAGAAACGGGTTATGATTTTAGTTCAAATTTAAATTATTCAACCGAAATTAGCTCTAAACATCAGATTCATCACCTGCACTCATAGTTGGTCAAGGACTTTTTTCAGGATATGCCTTTGTTGTAATACAGTAGCAGCCATTCAAAACGGCCCTTCCTGGGCAATCAGCAGCTGAATGGCAGCCCACTTCCCTGCATTCCCTGCGAAATCCCCTCCAACTCCCAGCCACTGGACTGACCCCCCTCTTGCATATTTATTTTTACTCCACTCTTTCACTGAATTACAGGGTCTGACCAGGAGATGATGCTTCTCTTTAGATCTTAATGTCCACAAATCATGACAGAATATTTTAGTACAAATATAGATGTTTTAAAAGGAATTGTAGGGGAACAGCCAAGGGCCCATCAAGCAAAGTGGGAAAAGGTTGAATTGCTACTACTGTAAGTATTGAATTTGTGTTGCAGTGTCAAAAAACATCCTTCTTCTCTGATTTCTATCTACACATGCATTGTTTGTTCTCTTTAACTTTTTAGTGAAATAAAAAGTGGTCATAATGTAAAAACATATATGAAATATGAAGATTTAAAATTCCAGAATATTTGGGTTTGTAGATTGAATTAAATGTCTTATATATGAATTTTAAATTTGCTCCATATAAATTTAGCATATCCTGAAAACATTATGATAACACTGACAAGCAAGTGATTTTTACAGAGATATTCTGGAGAAATCAAATGTCTTCTGTTAAAGTGCTGGAACACAGAATTAGCATGACAAAGATAACACTGGCTACTCAGGAATTAGGCCACAGGTTTACATTTCTAGCCTGGGGTCTGTATGCTTTGAGTTTGAATGTTTGCATCATGCATGTGTGGGTTACCCGCCTTCCTCTCACCACTACAACCATGACTGTTGGTTTTGCCCTTAGGTATGCATTTGTGTTTGCTTTGTTTTTAAAGAAAACCTCTACTGAAATAAAGAAAGAAGACAAATTCAATTCTTAAAATAATAGAAAACAAACCACAATGTAAAGAAGCAGGACTATTAGTTCAGAGTAAACTGTAACAAATCTACTTTTAGATCTGAGTTATAATTGAATAATAAACCATAGAGACCCAATGAATAACAAAGGTTTGTATTCAGAGATCACTGCTCCACCTGTGACATTGTTTACTCTCCCTTTTATTAAATCCTTTATGTAAAAGGTAGCTTTCTAGCCCTATGGCCAACCAGCTCAGGTTTCTGTAGCATGACACGTTTGACATGATTCAACGCTTCTGTCAGTGGCTGTATTTGTTTAATCAGATGTTTTCTCCATGGAAATCTTCATGCATCTCACTTTTTGTTTTTTGTTTTCCAAAACCCAGACATGCCCATATTTTATTGAGTCACAATGAAAAGCTCTTTCAGAGAATAAAATGAGACATAAGAGTAGCTGAAGAAATCGACTTAATGGTATAAAATATAAGAAATCTAAAGACAATCGCAAAGGGCTTATTTTTCATTGATTTTGATGAAAGATATTAAATCTAGAAGAGGACAGGTGTTCACAAAACGTAAACCAACCCTCTAGGCCTAATTTTTGTTTAAACAGTTAAAAATAAGTTTGTCCGTGCAAAGCGCATCTTCAAAGCTGTAAAAGGCTTTGCGTTAAGCAAAATAACATATGCAAACCTTTTCACTGATGGGTTGAAATGCAAATATATACCTTTACCACCCTATGGCGATTTTCTCAATGCATCATTTGCTTGAATCAGCTGTTCCCTAAATTCTAGAGTTAAATGCTCTAATCATAGACTTCAACTTAGATCAAAATATGGCAACGTGTTTAAAAGTCATATCACCATTATTTAATAGAATTATATTTTAATATCTATTGATAGTGAAATATTTTCCTGCTGTTTTGTTCGATCTACACTTGTCAACAACAGACAACTGAAATTGTTGATAGTCTTTAGTTGCTGAAGTTTAGGCTGTATAACTTTTACCTAACAAGATGGCAGAGGCTTGAGTATGTGGTTATATATTGTTTTGAAAGTAAATGGCTTCCTAACTATTTATTATTGTTGCATTTTGATTTAAGAAATGTGTTGCTAACAATGGTAATTTTCAATCCAGTTCCTTCTTTATAAAAAAAAAGTTAGGATTAGATTAGGAGCAAGAAAAACTCTACTTTTTGGTGCTTAATCCGGAGGCATGTATGTTTTGCTGCAAGCAGTTTAATCTGTTCATTGCTTACTGCAGGATTTTATATTCTCCTTTCCATACAAAACATCATAGCTGAACTTGTTTACAGTGATAAAGTAGCAGTCTTGCTGGTTGGATGCGCGCCGTCATTCAGACAGCGAGCCCAACAACAGCCATGTCTCCCTCCGCCGCGGAAGGAGAC
>JAGKQL010001106.1:35068-67109 GCA_018398635.1 Cyprinodon brontotheroides
GTAAACAAGCTCCAAAGTATCCAGCAAGAAGTCAGCAGGTTCTGGAGGAGGTGGTGTGAGCTGGCTGGGTAAAACCTGACAATGAAGCAAATGGCACCTAAAGCAGAGGAATGTCACGATTGGGAGATGTTGTGTGGCTGGCCGGATCAAAGCTTTAAGAGGCGATACAAGCTTGGCAGAGTTGTCGAGGGTACTAAAATCCTGACCAAGAAGTGCGTGAGGGATGTGAATGTGAGACTTTCAAGCACCCCTGTTCAATGAGTAAGGTACACTGCAAGCAAGAAAAACACAGAAAAATTTCTCATCAGAATCCCTCCACCAGCATTCCTGGGGATGTCGGGCCGCCTGGGTGGTTCTGCTTCCAATTGAGAACTACATTAGAGGCTAATAGTGTGACCTCCTTGGGTTCATTAACCAGGAGCTCAAGTGGGAGGTGTTGGGTTATGTGCTTTATGCTGTTTAATTTTCATGTTTTTCTTTTAATTTTTTTCACTCTGGGATGTGATGATGTCTACTTTGTGCATGGGTGTTCAGAGGGGCAGTAGGAGGCCTAAGTGTTCACCCTGGGTGTTCAAGAAGTAGAGAGCAATAAGCTCTAGGTTGATTAGCCTTGGTTGAGCACCTGATGGGCCTTTTTTGTTTGCCCTGGGTGTGGTTGAGTCAGTGGAGCACAAAAGACACTACTGGTATGTATTTTACTTCATTTTTTCCCACTTATGTTCTAGTAAATCATGAAATAGGATTGATGATACTGATCAGAATGTTTAATTTAAAAAGAAGTGGAGATGAAAATGAGAGAAAATAAATAGAGAAGAAAAGAATGTTTAATTTAATTTAATCTATATTATTATACTAAGTCTAATATAAGAACTTATACATGTTTGCATGTGTGACTATAGTTCATGAATTGGAACTAATATCTGTTGTTTTCTTTTCTTCTTTGTTGAGGTTATCAACCTGCTTATGATTCAACAGAAAATGAAAAAGTCAAATAAAAAATGACTAAGTTGATCTGAGTTGTTTCCTCGTCCTCTGTGCCAAGCCACAATTCGAGTTCAGGCAGACAAACCCCCAAAATAACTTCGACACTACTTTATCTGCTATCCTTTTTAAAGAAACTAAAGCTTTGCTTTGAATAAATTCCCCTTGCTTGAGTTGGTATGGATTTAATGTTGTAATTAAAAACAACACAGTAGTTGGTTGGTTGGTTGTAGCATCAGTAACATGCATACAACTTTTTGTACGACTACTAATATTATGTTCAGATGACACATAAAGTAGGACCCACTTTTCCCAAAAAGAGCAAGGGAATCATTTACTGAGTCTCATTCCAGAGCAACACACATCTAAAATGGACTTCAGCACTAGGTGTCCACTGGCTTTATTTGAAAGACTTGTTCTTTTTAACTGGCTCAAAAAAATACTCTAGAAATTCCGGTGCAACCTTTGTCTCCTCTGATAGCTTGAAGTTGTACCTTGCAAAAAATCACCCTCAAATCTAAAAAAAAGCATTGAGGTAAGTTGCTAAATGCAGTTAACTTTTTTTTTTTAAATCTGAAACACAAGTAAAAGCTTATCTATCTTTTACAAAAGTGCCACTAACGAGAAGTGAACACGATTAACATGCTTTTATGGTCGGGTTTTCATGGGTGTTTGCTTTGATCCTTATCAATGTTGGTGCTTAGTGTTGGGATCCTCAGGCTTGCCCACCAGAGGGCGCCAAGGATCCTCTTCTGCTCTCTTTGTCTTTTGTTAGGTTCTGGAGATTACCCTCTGCCTCCAGCAGAGTGCGCCGTGGGTCCTCCTGAGCTGAGCCTCTCACACACCTGTGGCTGATCTACTCATCAGGAGGACCACAGTATTTAAGCTGCCTTCAGACCTTGATTCCACGCCGCAGTGTTGATCTTAGTTGGTTAGCTTCCTGAACCTTCTGCTATAGACTGAGTCTTGGTTGTTCCTAGGTTGAGATCAGATTCTAATCTCTCCTTATCTGTGCCTCACAGGAATCCTGTCTCCTCGTGAAGCTCTGGACAAGCTTAATCTCCTGTCTCCTCGTGAAGCTCTGGATGAGCTTAACCTCCTGTCTCCTCGTGAAGCTCTGGATAAGCTCAACCTCCTGTCTCCTCATGAAGCTCAGGAAGAGCACCCTCACTGGAACTCAGTCTCTGGTCTGCAGCTCTGGAGGAGCTGCACCACAGCTTAAAACCAGTCCTCAAGCCTGAAGCTCTTGGAAAGCCTAACCTGCTAATCTGCCCTGGTGAGCCAATCTCCTGTCTCCCGAAGATTCCTCACGTGGTAGAAACCTGACGAACTCAGTCTCTGTCTGGAGTTTCCCTAGGAGGTTCCCATGTGGATCTTTTCCCCTTAATCTTCCCTGGGTGAGCTGGAAGCTCAACCTGAGAAATCCTTCCCATGTGTTTTCCCCTGTTGTTCCCTGCAGTGAGCTGGAAGCTCAAACTCAGGACTGCCAGGCTAAGCCTAGCTTGATGCTTAGCCTCACTTGAACTCAGCTACCATCCATCTCCCTTTCCCTGCACAGACCCCAGTGAACCAGCCCCCTGCCTGAACTGTTCCCTTTTCATGATTCATGTTTGTGCCACAATAAACTCTTTTGGACTTTTTACCCAGTGTCTCCGTGTGTGTTCTGCATCTTGGGCTTACTCTCTTAGAAACCCATCATGACACTTAGAGACATTGATATATTAAGCAACAGTCCAGATGGATTTAGTGGCTTTTTTGAAGAAAAAAAAAAGACACTATGAATCTTGCATGTTTTCCCCTGTGTTACCAGAGAAGCACAATATTATTTTTAGTGGGAGGCAGCGGCGCAGTTGCAGCATCTTTGAGTTTATCTTATCCATCTTCCTGCTATGGGGGCATTGTTGATGCAAACAAAGTCGCTTAGCCATGGATTATTTGTTGCCTCAAACGTCCGATCCATCTCGCTGTTAGCAGCCATCTTTCCTTGACACATGAACTCCCGTAGCAGGAAACAAAGGAGGGAAGGAAGATGCAGTCTGTGAGCAGGTGAGCCTGCACTCAGGGCAGCAAATCCAGATATTACGCATACGAATGCTCTCTTCGCATTTGCAAAGCTCACACAGCAGAAGTGTCTGCAAACTTCATGTGTGTAAAGAGAGCCAACCGAGAATTGACTTATAACCAATGATTTGTCTGTATTTCTTCTGACTTAAGCGTCTTTGTGTGTTTTCAGACTGATCTACACATTTGTAGACCTTAGTATGCATTTGCAAATCTTAGCACACATTTGTAGATCAGAATACAGATTTATAGATTTTTTACACATTTGCATATCAGATTACACACAAGTTATTTCAGACATTTGCAGATATTTTCTAATCCCACTGCACACACACAACTCAAGATCAACACACAACTTTCCACACACATTTGCTAATAATATTGCAACAATAAAGCCCTCCTACTGGCCAGCCGAGTTTTACGTCCAATTAGTATGGGGGAAATTCAGAGGGCAAAAATCACACTATTTCTTTTGCAAGAGAAAACGCACAGCACTCATCTTCAACAAAGCGATGGTCGCCACTGCAACTGCCACCAAGAGGAAGGAACCTGGATCCAGAGAAGAAGAGCTTTGGAAAGCCAAAGGGTTTGGTGTACTGCAACTTTAACATTTTCACTGAATAATGTAAGATGTGCTGAACAAAAGCAAAAAGTACTTTGTTACTTTTCCTTAAAGGTATAGCGGATGATCTTTTATTTCCAGGTGGATCATCTAAATGAAGTGGAAGTCCCTCCTAATTGTCAATCATTCAGTTGTTATGTTTACATGAGGCCGTCTAAGTTCTCGTCTCGTCAGCTATCTTTTTCTGCACCCTCTCAGGCGTATATCTGTGGCGACTTCCTATAGTTTTAGACAGTGCGATGGGTAAGCTCACCTTTCTCACCCACGGTTCCTTTGAAAATGTCACCAGGGGTAGTAAGAGAAAAATTGTCTACAAAGTGCATGAGAAGAAAAAAAGGCCTCAAAAGAGGCAGATATATCCCAGAATACAAAGGGTACTTGGAGAGCTCCCCTCGCAGCAGAGTTATAAGGATCTGCTGTCACAGCAGCCAACTCTCCCCATAGGCTGTCGCTACCCGGAAGTGGCGACTAATAACAAAGATGGACGACAGAGCACTGTGCGGCGGAGGAGGAGTTGCGTTACCAGCGGGGAGAAAAATGCAGTGATCATCTTTCCGAACGATTCAGTTAAACTGAGTTTGGTGTAAAGTCCACTATATAGTCCGAGGCTTTATATAGTGATTAAGGAATTCAGGGGTAAGGGCAGACATTTGGAAACAGTAAGCTTGTATTGGCTATGGGAACAGCAACTTTTAAACAGAGTGTGCAGGCGGAGAAACGCTCTCTCACGCGTTTAATAGGTGTTACCTCTCGGGAATGGATGCAAGGTTGTGCATGTGCATTTAGTGGAGAGGAAGGGTCTTTTAAAAAAAGTTGCGAAAATCCTACACAATAACTTTAAGTATACATGTTGATATGATGTTTTTACTTTTACTAGAGTATTTATTTGTTTGTTTATTTTTACTAAAGTACCTTTTCAACCACTGCTGTAATGTATCTCTCTGCTTTTAGTGTAATCCAATAATCTGCTTGGGGACACTATTTTACAGGTGGCTCTCATTCTCAGAATTTTAAAACCTAGACTCCATAATGAAAATCCAATCAGAAAAGCGGCACCCCAAACCTCTACTATGCTAACACAGTTTTTAATGTTCCCCGGGTTTTTATCATAAATATACCTCTCGCCTTTGGAACACCGTAAAGAAGATGAAGCTGTTTCCTTTCAATCAAGCGCCGGCCTCGCTGACCCGACTGCAGCTCTTTTAGAATGCTAAGACTCACAAACAGAACAACACAAAGTGCGATTTCAGCATTCTTGTCACGCCCATTAAAGAGTACCAAATAATCGCTTTCACAGAGTTAATGTTTTGCTGCTTGAAGCATGAAGGATAAACAGCTTAGAGATAAACAGTGGAAAGGTAACATTACAGAGACAAACAAATTTGTTTAAGTGAACATTTTCATGCAAAATCAGATATGACTATTTCTAAATTATAAACTATTAGTTGACAACTAACTGGAGGTAAGGTAAGGCCACTCTTGACCTCACAAAGCTTCACCCTCAGGCACTGCAAGATGCTCACTGCTCCCTGGACCTTTAGAGATCGATTAAATGCAGATGACAAATTTCAAAGAAATGTACAATTGCAACAACAAAAGTATTAACTCTATTATTTTATGTTGTTATGAAAAAGCAGTTCTTTTTTCCCTTAAAATTTCAGTTTATCATATTAGATATTTAAAATTATAACATTTTATATATTAAACAAGCTAAATAATCCAGGGTTTTATTTTCCGCTGGGTATTGCAGTTCACAAAATGCAATTAGATTTCCCATTTGTTTTTTTATTATGCTAATTCTAATACAAAAAGCTTGTGACACTGTTCACCAAGACCTGTCTCGCTAATGCACCTGCCCTACAAAGTAACCACACCTCTTCCTATTTTTAAAACTCCCCAAGCCATATTCTCTATGAAACAGGACAACATCCACAGAGAGTTCAGAGAGGAAGGAAACTTCCTTCTAATCGTCCTCAGAAGCTTTTGGAAATGTGAAAATAATACTTTAAGCAGCAGTAGAAAGTGCAAGGTAAGGCTTAACATTTTTCTATCTCAATTTCACAATATTGTATTTAAAGAAATTATTGAATGTGTGATCAGACTGCTGCTTATATCATTAAGCATAAGTTTAATAAGCTGTTGTGTTTGAAAATAAAAAGATTTATGAACAAGAGTTACTCTTAGCTAAAGCTGTGAAAAAATAAGTAAATTCAACCAGATTTCCCAAAGGTGCAATGTCTTCATTTTCTTTCCCACAGTTTAATTTCCAGGATGTCATCCAGACGGAGGCTGCTGGTTTTAATTTTCTCTGCATTTCCGGCTGGATTGTTTGTTGTAATAAGTTATATGGACTGGTATTACCTTCATGTTCAAACCCTGTGTGCCTGTGAAAAATGTTTGTTTGAAAGTGGTCCCCTGCTCACCAGTCATCTGAACCCTTCTGCTGAACCGATTCTTTCCAAAAACACTAACCTTTCTGAGAACGCTTTCAAGTGGTGGAAGGTAGGCCATAACTTAAGTTTCACCCAGTTTAAACATATACAAATTCCACCCACACCAGAAATGCATTCAGAACGGAACAGAACAATGATGTGTTCTATGTTGCAGAGTGTACAGAATGAAAAACGGGATTTTGCATTCTTCAAACAAACAGTGAACAGACTTTTTGAGATATTTCCCTCCAGTCCTCATCTTAGAAAACCAAGCGGCGACACCTGCAGGAGTTGTGCCGTTGTTGGAAATTCTGTAAATCTGAAAGGATCACATTATGGAGCCTTGATTGATTTCCAAGATGTCGTTATAAGGTAAAGGTTACAGTTTTTGATGAATGAAAAACAAAAGTATTCCAAGCCTAATGCGTTGATTATTATTTGCTGTTTAGAATGAACTCTGCTAAAACTAAAGGCTATGAAGAAGATGTCGGGACCAAAACCACTCATCATGTCATGTATCCAGAAAGTGCGGTTGATATACATAATTCCACTCATCTTGTGCTGTTTCCATTTAAGATAATGGATCTTGAATGGCTCATCAAGGCTTTTACAACAGGATTCTATGGAGTGTAAATATTTTATATTTTCCTTTTGTTTTATGCACATTACAAATTTTGTTTATCTTATTTCTTTTAAGGGCTGCTCAGCGACGCAGTGGGTAGCACTACTGCCTTGCAGCAAGAAGCTGCATTGAGTTTGCATGTTCTGCCTGAGCATGCGTGGTTTCTCTCCGGGTACTCCGGCGTCCTCCCACAGTTCAAAACCATGACTGTTAAGGTTAATTGGTTTCTCTAAATTCTCCATAGGTGTGAGTGTGTGTGTGCATGAATGGTTGTTTGTCCTTTTTGTCTGTGTTGCCTCGTGATGGACTGGAAACCATTCCAGGGTGTACCCCGCCTCCCGCCCATAGACAGCTCCCCTTCACGAACCCGCTTGGGATAAGCATGACGGAAAATGAATGAATGAACACATTTTCTTTATTGGACAAGAAATAGCAATGACAGACAAAACAGTATTTTAAACCATAGTTTTCCAATGGCTGACTGAAATGAAAAAACACTTAGCAAACAACATTCTTAAAGTCTTAAAGTATTAAGGGAGTAAATACCTGGTATTTTAGACATACAATTATTTTGAAAACGTCTTCAAATCAATGTTTAATCACTATTAGGAAAATCATTTTCTAAATAGAGCTTGTTTGAACCCCCTTTTTTAACTGTTTCATTTCTCTTAAGGGTACACCGACAGTGGCGTTGGATGTAGGAGTTTGCTGTGAAATCGAAGGATTAACTGTTCAATCCCTGACTCCTGACTTTCAGTGTCGTTGTGTCCTTGGGCAAGACACTTCACCTGCATTGTCTGATTGTGGTCAGGGGCCTGGTCCAGTGTACGGCAGCCCCGCTCTGTCAGTGAGCCCCAGGGCAGCTGTGGCTACAATGTAGCTTGCCACCATCAGTGTGTGAGTGTGGGCGTAAATGGGTGAATGACTGAATGTAATGTAAAGAGCTTTGCAAGTCTCCTGACTTGAATAAAGGTGCTATATAAGTACATGCCATTTACCATTTACACCCAAGAGTTTACTTGTGAGTCTGGGCATTGATTGGTCGCAGGAAGAACAGAGCTAGTATCGGGGATGGCCCAGTTTTATAATCTTATCTTCGTAATAGTGCACACATTAAGACACAAGCCAAACCTGATTGAAACTGTCGGACCCCAGCCGTTTGTGCTTGAGCTATTGTTGGAGATAAAAACTGAAATGCAGAAGCCAGGTCTTTAGCAGGGAGAAATTACATTACTGTAGCCCCTTATCTGACAGGGGTTCTTTACTCCAACACTTTATTGTAAAATTGTTGGTCTTTTGTCCTTTAACCACAGAAAAAAGTTTTGAAATACTTCTAACATTCACACAAGGCGCTAGGAAGCCAAAGTGTGGATAGTTCTACAGCACCCCCTAGGTAAGAGGGCTAAAGATTATTGTCGGCATGAAAAAACCATTGAAACAAAATATCTTCCAATTTCATTCCTTCAGCTGTGTCACTAAATTAATTTACTTTAAACAAATTTAGTCATCATGGCGAACATGAATTTACAAAACGACTGGCAGTGTTTCTTTACTTTAGAAAGCCCAACAGAGCTGTTGACATTCCTAGGTTTAAGATTCCGAGACACATAACTAGTATGGGGAATACCACAACCTCCTCCAGTGGCTAGGTCTGGATAATAGTCACTCTCAGAAGTACTTCCACCTATCTGTGACCCAGTTTGGGGCACTGCTGTCCTGCATTGGGGGACAAATCACTCAGACAACAGAGGGTTAGGTGAGACAGCATTCTGGAGAACAGTCAGTCGCAGTGGCAACTCAGTGCAACAACACTGTCAGAGAAAAAACATAACCGAGACTAGGCTGTCAGCCACGTCGCCCTATGGAACAAAGAAACCACAGCAGGAGATCAGAGGACACCTCTGGGAAAATCAGCACAATATTGCGGTTAGAGAAGGCCTATGATAGTTCAATAAGACAGCAAAGCATTCTGGTGGAGTAACAGTGCCAGCAGGCAGAGGCTACAGCTGGCTGGGGCTAACTATAGAAGGTAACTGTGGAGAAACATAGGAGCACAGCGGCACATCGGATAGGAAAAAAGAACACTGAAGGCCGGATAGAACCTATGGCTGCCCATGAGTGACACAGTGCTACATTGGGGATCCCAGCAAGGGATGCAGAGCTAAGAGGGGCTATGGCTGCCTGAAGCAAACCCGTAGAGGCTAACTGTGGGAGATGAAAAGATACCATGGAGGATCAGCGAAACCAGCCCTGGCAGCTTTGACAATGGGAAACAAAGATTCCAGGTCACATGAGAGTGCCACCATCAAGCCCTCTTATACTGGGTTCCAGGCCGAAATGATGCAACAACGAAATGGATGAACTGCTTACATAAGAAATAAAATCATGGCTCAGATTAGAACCAGTGAACGCCAGCTTCGGCTAGATAAGGTGCTACCAAAATGATCTCCTGGCTGATGTAAATACAGCATAACTTGGAGCCCTACTGAGACCATCAAATAACTAATGAGCTGATATAGGGTACGACATTAGATCCTTGAGTTGCTTAGCAAGGAAAGGTCAAGTAGGTATTTGGGAGAAGGAACCATTACGTAACGATACAAAGTGCCTAGAAGAGCTAAGAGCTGACCATGCAAACCTTCCTATGTGATTAGATTCTCAGGTATGAAGAACTGGACAGCACCGTGCCCAGATATGATCTACACCTGCTGGCTTAGGAAACTGACTTGTATCCATGAACACCTAGCAGCAAATTGACCTGGCTGTTGAAGAGCAGGACCCACCCTGAACGGCTGACATAGGGCCGAAAAGTCATGATAATGAAATACCCCCAGAAGGGCATAATCTCAACTATTAACACCACAGAATAGCCTGTCTCTCGAAAAACATTGAATCTCCAGTCAGGTGTCATAGCAATAAAAATAAGCAGGAGCATGGATCAATACATGACAGACCAACAGAAAGGCATTGGTTAAAAAAAACAAGCAAAAAAAACAGAGAAGCCAAACAACAACTACTGGTTGACGGAACTTGTTTGCACAAAAACATGAGTATTTGTCTTTCCGAGTCTTCCTTTGTTAGTTAATAAAACTAAGTAATATATATAAGAATCAGGAACACCAGTAGATGAGTTTGAATCGCACAGACTAGTACTAGCAGTAGACATGCTGGTTGGTCATGTTGTTTGTCGTAATAGGTGCTGTAAAACCTGACGTTATCCAATGAAAAGTTCTGTTAACAACTGAACGCATATGTGAGCTGTGTGTCTTGTTCATTATTCTTAGAGTGAACGTTGCACTCATTCACATTCATTACTTTAAAACTGATCCCTTTACTGTAGTTCACCGTTCACAAAAAATATAAATGTATTCAGTGAACGGTGTATATTGGTTACATGTTAGGTTTAGGACTAAGGTGTGAGTTGAGTTTAGGTTAGGATTAGGTATGAACCCGTAATGTCTAGGTTAAAGATAAGGGCCAGGGTTAGGCTGAAGAACTCTCTTAAAAATTAAAGAAAGTCAATGGATTGTCCACGCTGGAATAGTGACACTTGACATGTGTGTGTGTATGTTAGCCCAAAATTTCTAATAATAGGTGGATTTTTTTATGCTAAAATCTAGATTTCTTGGTATTTCAATCTGTAAAATGATTGTTTTTCCATTTTCTTTTTTAAATAATCATTGTGTTTTTAGTCATGTTATATTGTATTCAACAGATCTTATGCACCAATAAAAACCAAAATTAGAGCCAATAAAGACTTGGTGAGTGAGCATTACATTTTTTTTTTCTCTTCTTGCTAAACTTACTTTTCAATACTAGAGACTCTTTCCTTTTTCACAGGTGATGGTGGTCAACCCAGCTTTTATGAAGTATACCCATGAGACCTGGCTTAAAAAGAAAGGAGCATATCCATCTACTGGATTTATGACTTTTATTTTTGCACTCCACATTTGTGATGAGGTATGTTTTTCAAAGTTATTCTTCACGGTTTTAATTTAATATAAAAAAAATTAAAGCATAACCTGCCCCCACATGAATGCCACCAAAATGGAAACTGCCAAGACATGTGAAGGTTATGAAAGGGGGGTGGGTATGAGGAAAAGGTCATTTTCATTCGACTAAGTGCCTATATTAAAATACAGTCCAGGATAATAGGTAAGAAAATAGCTGAAAAATCCTGTATGTTATGCTTGCATTTCTCATATTTCCACCTCCAGACTCACCTGTCTAAATAGCTACTTGTACATGGACATAAGTAACTGGAATAAACAGCTGATCAGATTTAAAATCTGTCATCTAAACATGTCAGAATATCCTCATAAGATTCTGCAGTGTTGCCCTGCGATAAACTTGTGATCTGTCCAGGCTGTACCCCGCCTTATGTCTTCTTAGACTGCTAGACTCCTGCTGCAGGATTGGAATGTTGTCATCCGAATGAGAGTCGTAGTTTATAGATTGACAATCCAGTCAGCATGCAAGTACATGCTTGTCAGGTTTTAGCTTCCTCTGAAAGAGATGAGCCGCCATCCCACATAAACCTGCCGTATTTCTGCTTTGATTGGCTACAGTAATTGCTCTGGCTAGCTCTCATCAGAATATTCCCATTGCCATGTTTACATGACACATTTTTATTTGGCTTGGCCGTTTTAATCTGATTACTTATGTCAATATAAACTGTACAATCTTATTTCAAGTAGTTTAATCCAAATTAAATTCAAACTGATTGTGTAAATCTGCACATATAAGCATAGCAACTGTGATAGTTTCATGACACAGTTAATTCGCTCTCTTGAATTGAAAACATTGGCTAGAGCAGTGTATTCGTCATTGCTATAGTTGTAATAAAAGCTTTATCAACCATTAGCAATTACAATTACACCAATTACTCTGGCACATGTTTTCTTTTTAAAAGCAAATGTATCATACCGTAGGAGTTATTTCACACAAAGTTCTTGCTCTCTATTGAAGGTTAGGATGTTTTTTATTTTTCAGCGTGGGATTATGCTAGGCATTTGCAAAAAATAAAGCTGGCATGCTAAAGATGTATAATAAATTGATCAAAGAGTTTTCTGTAAAGATATTAGCTCCCTAACAGTAGGCATGCACTGTAAGCTTTGGTCTGTCTATTCATCATTGCCTTACAACTTTGCTGTCTTTCCTTTGATAATTTTCATTATTATAATCCTATTACTTTTGTAGGTCCATGTGTTCGGCTTTGGGGCAGACAGTGATGGAAACTGGAGCCATTACTTTGAAGAGTTAAAAAATAAAAAGTTAAAAACTGGACAGCACCCTGGACATCATGAATATGACATCATACAGCGCCTAGCTAATGAGAAAACCGTAACATTTTATAAAGGGTCATGATATTGCATGATATAAAAAGAAATTGAAGTTACCTAAAAGAAACCTTCGGTTTTCCCAAACTTGTTTGCATCTGTTGTTTTTAATACACAAAATTATTATCCTTTTCTGTATATCAAAATCATCTCTTTTCTTGTGAAAATACTTTAACTTAATTTACCAAATCCACATACCATTTAAACACTACTAAAATATCAGTATCGGGCAGGGCCCTGGTGCTGAACTAAAATGGTGGTATCAGTATTGGTGAGTACCAACAAATAGGGCACCGATACCATTTTGAGAGCCAAAAGTTTATTCAACTAATGTAAACCATTCCAGGAAGGCAATAAAAAGTTCTACTGGATTCACTTTGTGTTAGTCTTTTTTTCTGCTTCACAAAGGTAGACAGATTGACAAAGCTGGAACTTCAGATGGTATCAGTATCGGCCGATACTGCACAGCCAGGTATTGGGGCCAAAAAATGGCATTGGCGCAATACTATTATATATATACTACTATTATATATATATATATATATACATATTTTTTTTTTCAAACTTTTTGTTCTACTGTGTAATGAGTTTTATACATAATTTTTACTTTGTCAAATCCACTCTTAAACTGCATCATGTTTTTTCTGGTTGATTTAAATGAAATATTAGAAGAATGCTGTTGGGATAGCAGTTTGGCAATTTGATCAAAGATCCTATGAGGGGTTAACTCTGCACTGCTATTATTTCTACATCAGTGGGTTGAGTTAATCGCAAACCCTAAAAAGACATTGGTTGCCAGACTGCTTGCAAGCGTCTCAACTCTGAATGCTCAGTTTGCTGATAGAATGCAGGCTCTGACTAAGGGGGCTGTTAACAGAAAGCTGCACTCGTGAGGTGGAGCAGTTACGCCCGAGTGTGTACCGGATCCCTTGAGATCATGAAAAGACAGCTGGCTCCGTGAGTAAGCACTTGCTGCTAAAACATGTTCAAACAAAGTTGCCATTTCAGCAGACAATGTGTAAATTTGACCTGTTTAGTTGGATTTTTAACATAAATGGAACACACTTTTCTTGTCAGTGTGTCAAACTTTTTTTCTTTCTCATGTCGTCCGTATCAAACCTCTGCATGCATCTCACCAAAATCAACCCATAACCTATATCAGTCTGACAATCAGGAACGCAGTCGTAGAAAATCCGGAGCTGGCTACTGACATCATACTACATTTATTTTGTCAGAATACACCAAAAAGTGATTTATTGTGTTTGGGGTGTGAAGTTTTAAGTACTTCTTTAAGTGTATTCTTCCATTGCTTTCTTTGTTTAAATTTGAATTAAGAAATATTTCTCCTATACACTGGAAGTGATAAGCTGTGGTAGAATTCTGGCTCAAAATACTAAGTGTAATGATTCCAACATGTGTCAAAAAGAAATCCGACTCCCTTTGATCTGCTAAGCTTGACATGTGTGTAGAAGTCAGGATAATTTTTGGCCAGAACATCCAGGCAAGGCAAGTCTTTTTGCCTTGCCTGGATGCAATTTAAAAAAGAAAAAACATTATTAATCATTAAAAAGAATGAGGGTGGTTGATCTACTGACAACAAGTCTGTAATGTATTTTGAGCTAAGCCTTTCAGTGAATTAAAGACTAAGATTTATTTTAAATTTTATTCTTGGAAGAAGAACTGGGCTGATGTGCTCCACTTTCTTAGCTTTAGTGAGGATGCAAGCAACAGCCTTCTGGATCAGCTGCAGCTGTCTGATCAATGTTTAGGCAGACATCTGAAGACACTGCGGCACTCATCAATTCTACCAAAGATGAAAGAAGCATGAATTAGTTTTTTGAAGGTCCTGCTGATACATCAGAAGTTAAATCCTAAGCCTCTCTCAGAAGAAATTAGCGGGTTAATTTCAGGTTTTATAACCACTGGTCAACCCTCTAAAAATCCACATTTGACTCCCTTAAAAAAAAAGCTGGGGCTAACTGCCTGCTGGCAAGCTGCTCGACCTCTGCCCCCCCATTGCTGCATGTCTGGTGACATTATCACACTGGGTTAGCATTGATGATATCACCAGTTCAACAGAAATCAGGAAAGTAAACAATGGAGAGAAACATGGAAGGGAGCAAGCGCGTAGTAGGTGTCTTTCCGAATCTCTCATCAGTGCTTTATTGAATGTAAGCAGGGTTATATTGGCTTGTTAGATGTATTGATGTCGGCAGTCTAAGACATAACTGTGCACTAATCACAGTGTCTAATCAGCATCTTGATATGGCACACCTGTGAGATGGGATGGATTATCTCAGAAAAGGACAAATACTCACTATCACATATTTAGACTGGTTTATGACCAATATTTGAGGGATATGGTGATATTGTACAGTATATGTGAAAAAAGCTTGCGCCTTCTAACATTCATTCATCCTGTCCGCTGAACTGCTGCTAGTTTTCCTCACATGCCTGGAAGATGTCTAGTGCTACTACAACAGATGATCTCGCTCTCGAAATGGAATTGAACTATTTAGATTAGCTAGCCAATTAAATATATGGGGTAGAGCATTAAACCAGTAAGCTTTGAGTACAAAAAAAGTGTGTCTCTCAATGGCATATTTATAAAAACAAAAGCTTGCAGGTAATTCACTCATGATGGAGTAGAAAACCCAAAAATCTGTACACAGATTACTGATTATTTTTTCTGACCTGCTATTTCTACTTCTAAGTAAAAGGAATAGTGAATGCTTTAAACTACTCCTAAAAAGAAAAAAAAGATGCTCGAGTAAAATGTAACTAGTTACTACCCACCTTTGCCAATGAAGCCTATTGTTAACCCTGCACTGTAAAGCTTAAAGCTACAGTGTGTAATAATTACAGGGATATACAGTCAGAAATGTAATATATTATACAAAACTATGTTATTTATCATCATCTACGAGCTCAGCCTCTTAACCTTAATATTTGCGTTGCCTTAGAATTCGTTATTTATAATTACATAGGAGCGGGTCTCACAGCCATGGAGGCAGACATCTTTGCGCTACGGCAGCGCAGAGCCAACAAACTAGCGATTGCGAGATCGCCAAAACGTCACGATGTAGAAAAAATAACGGGTATATTTATTATCTTAAGTCTACATGAAATCTATACCCTACACAGACTAATGAAATACTATCTGTAAAATTATCTATGTAAACAAACCTCATCACTTGAGAAGGTAGGTGATGCGGACGTCGTGGAAGACATTTTGTCCCGTAACGCTTGCCGTACTGTTGGGGGGGAGAAGTGGTGGAGGGGAGATGTTCATGGTACTGCAGTCTACAGTCTGACCGCTAGATGTCGCTAAAAGTTACACACTGTAGCTTTAAATGCATGAACATTATGACATGCATTTTACATGTGTTCAGGTCCCCTGAATAATAAGCACGGAGATGGCAAGTTAAGTAAACTGAAAATGACTTCTCTCCATCGCATTTTCCAGTTTATGCACGGAAACTATTAAAATCTGCCTCTTTGCCTAGGTTGTCTCACACATTTCACCTCCTCCTCGAAGCATAACCGTTGTTGCTATTTTTGCTTCGCGTAAGCGTTCTCCGCAAACTAGACCTTCCTGGAAACAATGGGTGCGCCACACCCACATGTGTACCTATAGGAGTTAATTTAAACTGGTTAGGCAGTTTTGTTTAACTGCTTTTGAAATTATAAGAATCAAAACAGATTGTAGTTTAGGAAAGTTATTCGTTCCAAAAAGCGCAAAAAAATTCTTGATGTAAGCGAATTTTCTTTTGAGTCATTTCGCAAAACCCTTTTGCCACTATTAGAGAATGGGAGTTTGCTACTGTATATGGAGAATATTGATGGTTTCAACTTGCTCGCTTTCCAGCTCATTACAATAAAAACAATTATTTCACTATTAACAGCTTTTTATAATGAATTTTATAAGGAATAAGCATGAGCTCTAGGTTAAATTTAGCAATTTCAAAATGACTGTATCACATCTTGTGCGGGCACACTTTACCTTTAAGATGACGTTTTAAAATTTAAATTTCATTACACTTATTACTATAGTTATGTAGTTTAACACCTTTTTTACTATATCATTCATTCTCATGTTGTAAGGCTATCTATGCTGTTCCTCAGAATTCCAACTGACCAGTGATCAGAAGAGAAAGCAGCAGTTGATAATATAATAGGAGAATGGCTGCCAAGAACAACTTAAAATAGGGTGTAACGAGTTTGATGCTAAAATGACTCATGTCAAAAACATACAAGATTTTACCTGATACTCCCACACATTGCCTCCTTTCCACATTTACAATTATGGTGTTAAATAATCTGCTTCTTAAAAACTTTTGAAACAATATGAAGCATCACAAAGCTCCATATTTAAGATTGCAGCATATTTGTAAAAAAATATTGAAAATAAGATGATTGGTAAAATAAGCAAAAACAGCAAAAGAAATCAAACCGTGTTTCAAGTGTGTGTCTGGTGGAACGTCTGTCTTTACGACATATGAAAGCCATTGCATGTTTGTAGACATACTTTACATGTTTTGGGGCTTGAGACATTTTAGAGTGGAAAAACCGGCATCCCAATTGAAGGATTGTTGTCTTTATACCAAAGTGTTAGACTAGTACAGAGTCTCAAAGTTTAAAGAGCAGATTGCAGGTTACAGCATCACTTTAATTAGTGTTTAGAGAAATCCAGCTGAGGACGGGCGACTCATGGCTCTCTGCTGAGGTCCGGTCCAGCCAGCGGCCCAGCAGTCGACACTTCCATCTCCACACATCCTCTCTGCATCAGTTCATCAGATATGATCCCACTAAGATATGCAGTTCTTGTTCGCAGTGCCAGACCTCCAGCATACCATCGGGGGCAGCGCTGGATATCCCCACCGAAAAGCTTTCTGCTGCCTGTCACTACCCATCCATACCAGTGGCACGACCCCTACCATCAGCTCATTTGCACATTTTACCCTCAATTAAAACAGTCAGCCTACAGAAATATAATATGTTAAAGGTTAATTATGTATTTCCTGAAAAAAAATAAATGCATTAAAATCATTTCGGTTTTATTACCCATCTGTGCCCATCCCCTATGCTACTTTCGGGAGCTAACTTTTTCGGCTTTGTAGTTAAACATAAATCTAGTCTTTTGGAGTTTTATTTTTTTCCTTTCGTGTTGAACTTATGGTATATAGTGTGTAATCTAAAGAAAAGCAATAACAAAAAAAAAAAAAAAAAAAAGATGAACAGAAAGAAGTCTTCATTATACTTTTTGTTGACTAATATTTCTGAACATGTCCAATGATTACATCAGAGAAGCGGTTTAAAATAGCAGAAAATGTAAAAAGTATCATCATCATTTTTCTTTAAAACCTTATGTAAAACATTTTTAATGATTTTAATGTTCTTTAGAGATTTAAGGATAGAAATAAGTGCTTACTGTTCCATGATTACTATTTATGCGTGGAGAGACCTGGATGATCATTCTAAAATATGCACATACGCAATTGTTAATTGGTGACACTGTCGGCAGCTTGTGGGGGATTTCCAGCTACCAGCTAAAGAGTTTTTAAGGTTTGTGGTAAAAATCTGCAAGTACCAGGTTATACAATGAAATATTTTTCGTCAGCAGGTTTCAACATTTCTAATTCATTTGGGTTTTCATTAACTGGTTCGCCATAGTACATAAAAAAGATATCCCTTGATATTTATATTTTTCAGCGTCCTCACGTCTGCAGGTAGCTTACGACAGATTGCAGATAGTGTCCGTATGACTCCCCAAAACTCCTGGATTAGCTTTTCTCTGGATTGTTGTTAACGTTTTTGCATCCAGCAGCAAAGCTTTAAGCTGCTGAATGTAACAGCGCCGCTAAAGGGAATCAAACGCGCTGGATGCTCGGATACCAGTCAGAACGCAAGGCTCGGATTCACCCTCTCCCGACGCTAAGATGCGCCGCTGGAACCCTCGATGCTATATCCACCATAGACTGCATGCAATGTTCATAGACGCTGACCTTTTTTGTAGACCTTTTTGAAAAACACACCTAGGGTAGTAAGCAGTGAGAAACAATACAGCCGTGCTTTGGCAAGGGCAACAATCCCGCTTTTTGCGCACTGCCAGAATAATAATAATAGATCAGATTTTCTTTTCTTCCCCTTTATTTAAAAGTTTCTCCAACTTCTTCATATATATATCAATCCGAATCAGGAATCCACTGGCGGCGTGAGTGTTGAATCTCCCCTTTAGTCGTCTGTTTTCCATGCTTGATCGCCATAAACATCTGCAAGGTAAACATGTTTATGATCACATACCAACCATAAATAAATGACACGTCAATCTCATAATCCTCACACCTAACTCCACACTCACACACAGAGCCTAAAGCCACGCAGACTTTTTGACTCCACTTTGCCCTACATTTCTAGGGCTGCCTGGGTTTTACTCATCTCAGTATGAGATATACCCTATATTAATATGTTTTATGATAATGAAAACAGTATTGTAAAGTGGTAAGTTTGCTGTGGGCAAGGCTGTGTGCCTTTACCATCCCAGGGTTCTTGGTTGGAAGACCCGGCCTTGGAGATTACGGGTTGCTGTACTCTTTGTTGTAAGGCTGTTTTCTCTTTGCAGAAAGAAGCTCCGTCGCTCGTACAAAAATGGCATGGTTCTCTCTCTGGTACTGGTAGGCTTTCTCCCCACCCTGTCCAAAATACATGAATTCGTTAGAAGTTAATTGGCTTCCTCTAAATCTGTGCTTAGGCGTGAGTGTGTGTGTGCTTAATTGTGTGTCTCTGTGTTGCCCTGCGACTGACTGGCGACCTGCCCAGGGTGTAAACCCGCCTCTTTGCTCATAGACTGATCAAGATAGTAAGCACTGGCCCAACCACAGCCCTGACAAGCACTCAAGCAGGAGAAATTGGACGGATGGACGGATGGCCATTATGAAAACAAATAACCCAGCTGTATGGTTTGCTTAAAAGAAAAAATAAAAATACTAGAATAAAAACAACAACAGCAAAAAGGAGCTGTAATGTGCTGCCCCCTATTACTTTGAAACAATAGCAGCCTATCAAGCAGCAACAATAAGAGAAAGTTAATAAACGAAAGCCTTAGCTAGCGATTCCAGCAGTTTTACTGACATCAGGATGTTGAGCTGGCATCTCTCTTTGAGCTGATTAAAACTGGTCTAACTTCTAAATGTTACCGTGCACTTAATCAATTGTTAGTCTACTTGCTATAAAGTAGTATGAAAAAAATTATTTGTTCCTACCCTGACATGTAGGAACGAAGGGACATCATTGTGTTAGTTGCTCATAGAGTCATCAGAGATGTATTTCCACTGCAGTACAGACCTTCTCCCCCCGTAGTGCATAAAAGGATCGGTTGCACAATACAAAAGAGTTTTAGTACCAAAGTTTTGAACTGGTCCCAAAAAGGTTTTGCTTCTTCAAGTTCCTCAACATCTTCTCTATAATGCCAGATACAACTTGTCCAAAAATCCAGATATACAAAAATAGAAAATAATAATAGAAAATACAATGTATAAAAATCTTTGTCTCAGTTAGGACCAATCTGAATGTGATTTGATATAAAGTTAAAAATGTAGTTTTAAGCAAGAAAATATATATATATATATATATATATAAGAGAGTATGGTATATATATATATATATATATATAAGTATATAGTATGTAACAGGCAAAGTTTCTGCACTAGAAACTGCCTTAATAATAAAAAAAAAAGATCAGTTCCTGTAAGCAAACACCAAAAAAAAAATGCTTCAAATATAAGATATCAAAAACTATAACAAAACAAGAAAACATATTTCTTTTTGTAAAGCCAATGAATCACATTTTCAGGTGTAAGGTTTTTTACATTAATTCAAATTTTCCCCTTTTTACAATAGGTTCTGCAAATTAATAAAACTACTGTTATATACAGGTAAGGCTGAAGAAAATCCAAACTCAATCCTACAACACTGTTTGCTGTTGCAAACAGGTGCCCTAATAAAACATACTTGTTCTTTTATATTTCTTTTAAAGGTTTTTTTCTCCATCTAATATTCCAGAAGTTAATGTTTTTCAAGTTTCACTTCGGGCCTTAGATTGAATTAAACAAAAATTGAATAAACCAAAAAAATAATAAAGTTTTTTTTTTATTTTCCCATTTCTCAGCATATTTGTTATTTTAATGTTCAGACACTAAGCCTGCTACGTGCCGCTTTCAGCCTGTATGAAAAGCCATGCAGGTATATCTCCCATCAGTTTTTACATCAGCATCTTATCAACACAGCTATCAAAATGTATTTTTTGTTTTTTGGCAAGTTGTTTTCAACCACAAAACCTGTTGTACCAGAAAAAGTACCCATGCTGAAAAATTCAGTTTTTATATCTTATTGAGGACAAGGTTGGGTTGTGTTGTTCTTGCAGTTGGTGCAACCAACTTCCTCAGTCATGGTTTCAGCCTAAACAAACATTGCCATCTAACAGGTTATGACAAAACCACCTTTATGAAATCGAATGCCTTGTGAACGAAGGTTCTTTTCAGATGCAGCAACAGTAAATAAACAAGTCGATAAAGTAAGGACAGAACTAATTTTCTAATATTTTAGAGCAGAACTTTCTTCAGTAGTTATAAAAAGAGAAAAAAAAGTTGAGATTTTAGGTTGTCCATGAGTGCAGATGAATTTACCTTTTCCAAAGACATTTTTATTTGTGTTCACAGTGATGCAAACATTAAACAGCTACATGGCAACAGTTTCAAGCTGTTGTTGAAGCATCACAGAGCGGGAGAGTGAGACCCATAAGCGTCGTTAGACCTATTTAAGGGTGGCTTCAGTCATCCTTTCTTTGGCATTAGCCACCCTATAATTATTTTGCGATTTAAAAAAATATATATATTTTTTCTGTATTCATTTTTTCCTCATATTTTCCCAAAACAAAAGCAGAAAAGCACCACAGCCATAAAGAAGACAAGTTAATCTGAACAATCATAGGTACGTAACTTCATGGGACTGGTGCGGACGTAATCCACACCCACACCAATCTTAGGCGGTAGAGTTGGTCCCCACCATGGCTGGCACACATATATTTTTGCTTTCCGGTGCTGTGTATATCTGATTAAAACCCAATTCATGCCGCTCCCGAGAAGAAAACAAAAAAAAGTTCTCCCGCTGCTCACCGTCCACAAACCCGACAAAAATCAGAAAAAGAATCTGTTGCCTCTAAAGCACCCTACTCATCACCCCCCCCCTCGCCCTCCCCATAACACCTGTCGCTTCCCTCCAAAAATGCTAAACCATCCAGGGACAGAAGTGGACTCAGACTTGCAGGTGAGAGGGACTTGTGGAAATATTAAGACCTAATTTTAGTCAGGAGAGACTTAAAGTAGTAAAAGAATAGAGAATAGTGTAAAAATAAGTTAATACTGTATTTAAAATATAACTGAACCGATAGCCTATGATGTGTTAACGGGTCGGGTTGCTGGTTAAATATCAACGGGTCGGGTCGGTTCGGTAGTCATCCTAACGGGTTCGGGCGGGTGCGGGTTGGTAAAACTCTACCCATGCAGGTCTCTAAGCTACACTACATTCAGTATCGTTGCCATAGAAAACAGACAAACGGCGCCAATATATCAGAATTATACAAAACACACGTCAAAATAATTTCCCATAAAAAAAACAGGACTTTCAGTCCATTACAGTTTCCGTTTTTAGAGGGTTGTTTATTTATTTATTTATTTATTAAGTGATGGCTGTGGATATTAGCTTTTCACTGCTATAAACAGCAGTGATTGATTGATTTAAAAATTAATTTAAAACACCTGCTCTACTGATTGTCTATCGGAGTTGGTGTTTAGGTTGAACATAAAGAACACCTTTATTTGAAGCTTCTTGTAGCTACTGTTTTAATCCCGGCTTTCATAAAACTTTTCCTGACTTTGATATAGTGTTGCCATTCAGTAGCAAGTACTACCCCTTTTTCTTTTATATGTACACGTACATTTAAGATTTAGCGCGGTTAAGTTGACAACTCATGAGCAAGCTGCTTTTGCAATCTAGCAGGGAGGTGTGACGCCACTCTGCGGGGTCCCATAAAGATAAAAATATTTAAAACAATTTTGCATTGGAATTTCAGATTTAAGGAGTTAGAAAGTTCACTTAGTAAAGTGCAAATAATAAATCTGATTACCTATTACTTTTAAGCTGGTTGAACATACTGCGCATAGACTGGTGACTCCGTCCAGGTGATCCCACCTCTCACCCAGAACGGGCTAGAGATATGCACCAGCACCTCCTGATCCCACTGAGGGATAAGGTTAAAGAAAATGGATGGTTGAACATAGTCTGCTCTCCCAGATTCTATCAAATCAGTATTGATACCCCTCAGGGGCGGATTTAGGAAATTTGGGGCCCTAGATAGAGGTGGGCCCCCTGAGAAGAAAACCCATAAAACAGACCCATCTACAGATAGAGAAATGTTAATAGAATAGACATCCATTATTTGTTCTAGGTTTTGTCCTTTTCCTGTCCCTTTTTCCTCTCTATTTATCAGCTCTGATGGCATTTTTAGCCAAAGGATTTTTTATCAAAAACATAATTAATGTGCACAAATATGATTAGTTGTATTAACCATACATGGAAATAGAGTTTTATGGACGTACTGTAACTTGGGGCCCTAGGCAACTGCCTAGTATTGCCTCATGGTAACTCTGGATACCCGTTGGTGGATGTTCTTGACAGAAAGACGGAGTTGCTTAATCATATTCTCTGCTTAAGGTCCCATAAGATCTTGTCCGAGTCCTGGTTTAAAAAAAGTAAATTAATTTTAAAAAAGTGACCCAAAATTGACTGTCAATAAATGTTCTACAAAAATTGATATATTTATTTGATTTCTTTGATTTGTACTCGTCTGTTTAGATTTATGTGATATATTTTGCACAAAAATATATAAGTGAATATTGTAACAGTTATGTTTTCAACTGTAAGCATTAAATTGATAAATGTTATTCGCATTTTTTTGGCTTTATCCTTTCCAACAACAAAAAAAAAGGCGTCGCGCTAAGTAGCTCCCTTCCCCTTATGAGCCGTCCCCACCAACTTTCAACACAAAGTTACACCCTTGTCTTAGACAACGCTTTAGCAGGTGCACTGAAAAAATGTCGGCGCGCGCTTTGCGCGCGCAATATCTTCTAGGGGCTGAGCCACCCTTGTCTCTTAAACCTAGAGACGCCCCTGGTGAGACCTATAAATTTAAACTAGAGTGGTTTTAAACAGGCTGGGCCCTTGGGTTTAAAGAGAATGGTCCCAAAGAAAATTTCAGAATGAAAGTGCAAACAGGGTTGGCAGTCATGTTTAGATGATTGAAAGTAAACGGAAAAAAGGACAAAAAAAAAAAAAAAAACGATTGAACAAGAAATTAGAGAAGACTGCCAAGTGATCTTATCAGTGAGCTGGTACTTCATCAATCATTGCTGAACCTTTTCATAATCTTTTTTTAGAACAAGCTTTTCCTTATTTGACTTTTTTATGTTGTAACATGACAACCAGGAGATTCTTTAAGCCATATTTTAATTAAAATTTCATACATAGCCTGAAGCAAGTGTATGGAGTCGAAGTTTCGAAATGTTGTAATCAGAATTTGATTGATAGAAATCCTTTTAAAAGAAAGCTGCAAAAAGCTGTAACAAAACAAAATATCCAGGTTTTTATTTTCTTCCCCAAGACTGCTTAATATGTAAATTAATTAATATGATAAATAAAATATAATTTTGACATTTAATTTTTGATCAAAGTCCTGGTAAAAAGCAAATGCAATTAATTTTGAAATGTCAAATTTGAAAATTATTATGTATCAACAGAAATGCATTTTTCTTTTTTAAATCATAGTTTTTTATTGGCTCATAAATAAAATCACTAATAGATCATCCAGACTGCTTTTTTATTTTATTCTCAAAGACTGACACATTCTCTAACTCATTTAAAATTAAAAAGACAGTGCTGGTTAATATTTGATTTTAAAAAAATATATTCCAGATTTTGAGATTTTTTAATTGTAATTTATGTATTTAACAATTTTAATTATTAAATACATAGCTTTTAACATTTCATTTTAAATACATTTTCTTTTACAAATGAGATTGCCCCTTAAAATTTAAAATGGTATCAAGCGCCCTACAAGACTTTTTAAACCTGCTGCTTTCTCATTCTTTTCCTGGTTTGACAAAGGAAAGTCTGTGCAGGGTTTAAACTTTTTATTAACCCCAAAATATTGGGCAAAAAAAAATCGTTTCATACGGCGTTAAACTTCTCCTATCTAGTGAATCAATCACTGTAATAGTTTTGTTTTTTAACCTTCATCACAGTATTCCACCTTCCCCGAAGTGTTGATCAGATAAAAATGCTTATTTTTGTGTTCCTCCTCCAAGCTAAGGTTTCTCAAAGAGATCTACTTCCTTGAGCTGTGCGCTTTTAGTTTCTGACTACATAAATTAGATGTTTTCACTTCTTCACAGTGTTTGTTGTGCATTAGATTGGATTGGTTAATCATCCTGACAATTGAGCCAATCTGCTGTTAAGCTTGGCTAAGGAAAAGGCAGCCCCAAATATTATTAATTTCATGCTATAAACCTTAGCATATTTATAATGTAGTATAAAATAATTTAATTTTGACAAATGTGATGCGGACTCAGAGTCTGAGAAGGCAGATTGAGGAGTAAAAGACGGTGCAAGGAAACTGAAGTCCCTTCAGATTGCTTCTAAGGCTTAGGGAAGAGAAAGGTTTCTTGTACAGTCTCTCTATATCCATCGATATGGAAATAATCTCTAATTCCTTTTTATTTGTAAGTCAGTAAATCTTGGGGAAGGGATATAATGACAGAATCTCTTATTTTACCTTAACAATCGACTAAACCCATCCATCCATCTCCTGCTTTTTCCATCAGGGTCAGGCTAATCGCTGGCAGTCTATGCGGGAGAGACGGGGCACACCCCGGACCGGTCGCCAGTCTGTCTCAGACTAAGACAAACTCATAATAATAAACAGGAGAGAGATCAGACTCATCGTAAATGTCTGATGCAAGCTGTTTTGCTGCTGATGGTGGCAAAGCAATTAAATACATTGTTTATAAAACTATGTTTAATATCTACTCAAGTTATCTTTATATGTAATAATTAAACATCGTTTTGTGATCTTAAACGCATGAGAAAGAAAATCTTGCCCAGTTTCTGACATCTGTTATGCTGCATTACTGGATTTTCAACATCCGTGTTCTTTCCCATCGCATATGTTCACACATATTGCTAAACCAATGGCTCAGTAAACTTTTAAAAACTGTCTTCAGTTATTTTTAATTGTCGTCAATAATTTCAGGTATTTAGATCCGGCTTCGCCAGTATTTACTGTAACCTATGTTGAACATCCTACAAGGTTTGTTACGTTAAAATGTCAGTGGAAACTGACTATTAAAAACAATGCGTTCTTTGATAATTTATCCGATAACAGTCAAACTAGAATTCAGCTTCCTGTCACATAGAAAATCTGACTGCTGATAAGGTAATAATTTAGAGAAATATGGAACAATGGTGAACAGGAGGTTGTAAGTGTATTTTTAAAAATTCTTCATACAGTTTTACAATTATGTAACACTACATTTATCAGAAAAGTTAAATGTGTAAGAGAATGGACATAAAAATCTTCCAACCCTGCAAAATTGTGATTTTTAAAATGTACAAAGAAACCTAGCACAATAATAAATCCACTTTATTGATCTCATGCTTGAGGAATTAACTTCCTCAAGCATTTCTCGCAGAAAGAAAGAAAAAAGGTTCAAATGTATGTAACGTCCACGGATGGAGAGATAGGGCTCTGGCTGAGGAAACCTCAGTACATACATTTATACCTTACAAAACCACAACACAAACACCCTCACCCCCCAGGGGAACCAACCCACCCCTGCATTAAGAACTTTCTCACACTTGAACATTTGGAGGAAAAACAACTTGAGTTCATCCAGGCCATTCCCTGTTAGGTCAATATATCTTTCAATGGCCAGATGATGACTGCGCTGGCCACTCCATTACCGATAGAATACCAGTTGCCTGCTTCTGCTCTAAATAGTTCTTGAACAATTTGAAGGTGTGTTTAGGGTAATTGTCCTGTTGTAGGATGAAATTGGCTCCAATCAAGCACTGTCCTCTGGGTATGGCATGGCATTGCAAAATGGAGTGATAGCCTTCCTTATTCAGAATACCTTTTACCCTGTACAAATCTCCTACCTTAACAGCACCAAAGCAACCCCAGACCATCACATTACCTCCACCATGCTTAACAGATGGCGTCAGGCATTCTTCAGCATCTTTTCATTTTAACTTCTTTGTGATCCAAACACACTCACACTTGGATTCATCCGTCCACAACACTTTTTCCAGTCTTCCTCTATCAATGTCTGTGTTCTTTTGCCCATCTTAATCTTTTTTCTTTTATTGGCCAGTCTCAGATATGGCTTTTTCTTTGCCACTCTGCCCTGAAGCCCCAGAATCCTGCAGCCGCCTCTTCACTGTAGATGCTGACACTGTTGTTTTGCTGTGGGTACTATTTAATGAAGATGCCAGTTGGGGACCTGTGAGGCATCTGTTTCTCAAACTAGAGACTCTAATTTACTTATCATCTTCTTGCTCAGTTGGTGCAACGCAGCCTCCACCTTCTTTTCCTCCTCTGGATTTAGAGCCTGTTTGTGCTGTCCTCTGAAGGGAGTAGTACACACACCGTTGTAGGAAATCTTCAATTTTCTTAGCAATTTCTCGCATAGAATAGCCTTCATTTCTAAGAACAAGAATAGACTGTCGAGTTTCAGAAGAAAGTTCTCTTTTTCTGGTCATTTTGAGCGTTTAATTGACCCACAAATGTGATGCTCCAGCAACTCAATCTGCTCAAAGAAAGGCCAGTTTTCTAGCTTCTGTAACGAGCTAAACTGTTTTTCAGATGTGTGAACATGGATTGCACAAGTGTTTTCTAATCATCAATTAGCCTTCTGAGCCAATGAGCAAACACATTTGTACTATTAGAACACTGGAGTGATGTAGTTGCTGGAAATGGGCCTCTATACACCTATGTAGATATTGCACCAAAAAACCAGACATTTGCAGCTAGAATAGAGTCATTTTACCACATTACCAATGCACAGAGTGTATTTCTGTAAAGTTAAGACTAGTTTAAAGTTATCTTCATTGAAAAGTACAGGGCTTTTCCTTAAAAAATAAAGACATTTCAATGTGACCCCAAACTTTTGAATGGTAGTGTATTTTTGTGTTTTATTTGGTAAAAGATATAGATTAATTTCCAGAAATGTCTCCAAGTGCTCTTTCAAAGATAGGCCAAAATTTTCATTGAACATCATTGATGTGTTTGGTCTCCATTTACACCTTATTCATTGTCATTATTGCATCAAATGCCAAATTCTACAGCAACATAGCCAGGGAGAATAATTGTATAAATTTTACATAAAAACACATTCTTGTTTAGTTTATTTGATGTCAAAAATGTATCCATTGTTGAAAACGATTTCTGACTAGGAGGAATGATTATGCGTCCCTGGCAAGTGATCTCTCATTTCACTGCTCCATCTCTAAGCACTTTTCACAAGTAGACTGTCCAAAAAAGGAGATCACATCAGGTTGAGGATGTCGATCTTCATTGTGCATCTTTATCCTGAGTTGGAAAAGGTGTTCAATCTTGAAACCCGCCTCTGGGTTGATGCCCAATCCTTCTCCCAGTAATTATTAAAACACTCGTCAAGCTAGCGATTGGTTTCATTGGTTTCTTTCAGGCTGACTAATCATACCTTTTTTCGTTTGTTATGATTTTCAAGTGCTTGTACATGGTCCGACAGCGCCAACACTTTATCCTGATTTCTCCATTGATTTTTGTCAGATGCTCTGTAATATTCTCCAAGTTGGAGATATGAGGTTCCTGTTTTTTATATAATTGAAGGGCTTTTAGTCACGTGATTTGGATAACTCATTGGGAGGAAGTCAATCCACATTATATGGATTTAGATTAAAGTTTTATGAGAAAGATACAATATATAAATGAAATATGTTGGTCTATGACCCATAAGAGTGAGTTATTGATACAACCTCAAGATATGCCAACAATAGAAGATGTAGATATCACAAACTGTCCGGACCTTAAAACCTCTAACTACTCCTTAAAGCAGAGGAAAGCCTATGAAAGTCTCAAGGCACATCACTATGGTTAAGAACCTCCGCACTGAACCCAGATAATTTAGCATTTGATCTTCGCCAAGCAGAGTGTTAGTTATATTGTTTATGTATTAGGAGGTTCAAACATTTTTAAACAGGGTTGCACCAACTTTCTCAGTCATGGCTTCTTCCTAAAGAAACATTGCCATCTAACAGGTTATGACAAAACCACTTTAGTGAAATCAAAAGCCTTGGGAATTAAGCTTCTTTTCCGGTGCAGCAACTGTAAAGAAACAAGTCGATATAGTAAGGACAGAACTAATTCTCTAATATTTTACCTTCTTAGAGCAGAACTTTCTTCAGTAGTTATAAAAAATTAAAAAAGTTGAGATTTTAGGTTGTTTATGAGTGCAGATGAATTTACCTTTTCAAAAGACATTTTTATTTGTGTTCACAGTGATGCAAAAGTTAAACAGGCACATGGCAACAGTTTCAAGCTGTTGTTCAAAACAAGCAGAGAATGAGACTTATGACTTTAAACTAAAGATGTTTGTGGTTTTATACAGGCTGGGCCCTCGGGTTTAAAGAGAATGGTCCCAAAAAAATTCAGAATGAAAGTGCAAACAGGGTTGGCAGTCATGTTTAGATGAAAGTGAACGGAAAAAATGACACAAAAGATAATAAGTTCGATTGAACAGGAAATAAGAGAAGACTGCCGTTGATATTATTAGTGAGCTGGTATTTACAGTTGTCAAAGTCATCCATCATTGCTAAACCTAAGCTTTGTTGACAAGTTGAGTCCTTTTAAATCTTTTATTAGAACAAATGTTTCCTTCTTTGACTTTTGTATTTTCTAACCTGACAACAAGGATATTCTTTCAGCTGTTTTTTAATTACATATTCGTACATAGCCTCAAGCAAGTGTATTGAGCCAAGGTTTCGAAATGTTTAAAATCAAAATTTGATAAACAGAAATCCTGCAACAAGCTGTAACAAGCTGCAACAAGCTGTAACAAAACAAAATATCCAGATTTTCATTTTCTTCTCCAAGACTGCTTAATATGTAAATGAATTAATATGATAAATAAAATATAATTTTTGCATTTAATTTTTGATCAAAGTCCTGGTAAAAAGCAAGTACCATTATTGTGAAATGTCAAAATTTAAAATGATTATGTATTAACAGAAATATTTTTCATTTTTAAATCATAGTTTTTTATTGGCTCATAAATAAAATCACTAACGGATCATCCAGACTGCTTTTTTAATTGATTCTCAAAGAGTGATTCATTCTCTAACTCATTTAAAATAAAAAAGACAATGATAAGTAACATTTGATTTAAAGAAAAATATATTCCAGATTTTGAGATGTCAAACTTGTTCACTAAAAGGCGTTTTTGACTCATACATAAAATTGAGAACAGAGATAATCTGTATTTTTAATTTCTTCTCCAAGGCTGCTCTTTTGTTACTTAAATTAAATGCATTAAATACATAGCAATTTAACATTTGTAAACTTTAAATACATTTTCTTTCTACAAACTCAGATTGTCCCTTTAAAATTTAATATGGTATTAAGCGCCCCACCAAGACTTTTTAAACCTGTTGCTTTCTCATTCTTTTCCTGGTTTGACAAAGGAAAGTCTGTGCAGGGTATTGGGCAAAAAAAAAATCATACACTACAAGCCATTACTTCTCCTATCTAGTGAATCATTAACTGTAATAGTGTTTTTTAACCTTCATCACAGTATTCCACTTTCCCCGAAGTGTTGATCAGATAAAAATGCTTATTTTTGTGTTCCTCCTCCAAGCTAAGGTTTCTCAAAGAGATCTACTTCCTTGAGCTGTGCGCTTTTAGTTTCTGACTACATAAATTAGATGTTTTCACTTCTTCACAGTGTTTGTTGTGCATTAGATTGGATTGGTTAATCATCCTAAAATTGAGCCAATCTGCTGTTAAGCTTGGCTAAGGAAAAGGCAGCCCCAAATATTATTAATTTCATGCTATAAACCTTAGCATATTTATAATGTAGCATAAAATTTCTTAATTTTGACGAATGTGATGCAGACTCAAAGTCTGAGAAGGCAGATTGAGGAGTAGAAGACGGTGCAAGGAAACTGAAGTCCCTTCAGATTGCTTCTAAGGCTTAGGGAAGAGAAAGGTTTCTTGTACAGTCTCTGTATCCATCGATATGGAAATAATCTCTAATTCCTTTTTATTTTTAAGTCAGTAAATCGTGGGGAAGGGATATAATGACAGAATCTCTTATTTTACCTTAACAATCGACTAAAACCCATCCATCCACATCTCCCCGCTTTTCCATCAGGGTCAGGCTAATCGCTGGCAGTCTATGCGGGAGAGACGGGGCACACCCTTGACCGGTCGCCAGTCTGTCTCAGACTAAGATAAACTCATAATTATAAACAGGGGGGAGTTCAGACTCATCATAAATGTCTGATGCAAGCTGTTTTGCTGCTGATGGTGGCAAAGCAATTAAATACATTGTTTATAAAACTATGTTTAATATCTACTCAAGTTATCTTTATGTAATAATTAAACATTGTTTTGTGATCTTAAACGCATGAGAAAGAAAATCTTGCCAAGTTTCTGACATCTGTTATGCTGCATTACTGGATTTTCAACATCAGTGTTCCTTCCCATCACAACTTATTCTTCCCTGAAGGCAAGTCATACTTTAGAAAATTGCTAAACCAATGGCTCAGCAAACTTTTAAAAACTGTCTTCAGTTATTTTTAATTGTCGTCAATAATTTCAGGTATTTAGATCAACAGTATTTACTTTAACTTATGATGAACATCCTATGAGGTTATGTTAGAATGTCAGTGGAAACTGACTATAAAAAAAAAAGATGTTTTCTGTGATCATTTCTCCGAAAACATGCAAGTCAAACTAGAATTCAGCATTTTGTCACATAGAAAATGATGACTGAAAGTAAACGGAAACAAAAGTTGAAGCTGTCTTCACACCCAAGTTCTCAAAGAGCTTTTGCTGCCTGAGGTCTTTTGTAATTTAATTATAATGGCTTAGTAATGGAGCACTCAACAGATATAGTACAAAATAAGAAAAACAAGTTGGACAGCTAACACACAGCAGACAAAGTTTTTCCTGCAGGCATGAAATTAGAGTCTGCTCCTTTAAACGTCTACTTTTAACAGGGTTGATTTCTGAGCATTCTAAATGTATGCTTAGGGCTTCATAATAAAACTAAAACTTTTATTAGCAGAGCAGGCGTAAACAGAACAAACCTTGGCCATTTTTCTAATCGCAGAACCTTCTTCAATTCACGTCCTCCATCTGTCATGTTGCATTGGTTGAAAGCAATCTATAGGAAAGGTTAGCAGTAAGAGTACGAAATCTTGAATAGTACAGCTTTTCAGATAGTAAATGAACATTTCCATTCCATAAACTGCAGGAGTTATCAAATGTAATCGTGGGAGAAAAAAATATGGTGCAAAAAACGCATTGAAATTGAAGTTCAGATTATTAATAGTAGCATTAATATATATGGTGCAAATATGCAGTATGTTTGGTTTGGTGTTATCAGTGTGATGCAGAGTTTGTGACATGATTTTGAATTTTTTTCAGCAGTTTAGCAGTTTAATGGCGGTGGGGAAGAAGCTGTTGCAGAATCTGCTGGATCTGCATTGAATGCTGATATAAATAGATAGATATTAGTTATTAATCATTTCATGATTAATATCTATGAATGAAAAATCTTATGAATATTCTATTGTCAGTAGAATATTTTTCCTGAAAATTTGATCTATT